>BSYR01000069.1:6687500-6912500 GCA_030270665.1 Hibiscus trionum
CCTATACAAACACCTTAGCCCACCAAAAACCTGTTTATTCTCGATCAAAACATCTTTTTTTTCAAAGTTCTTCCTTGTTCATCCAATTTCCCATCTCCAGATCTTATACAAACACCTTAGCCCACTCCCCATCTGTTTGTTCTCGATCAAAACCTAATTTTTTCTCAAGAACAACCCTATGTTCTTCCATTTCCATCTCTTCAATCCTTCAAACCCTAATCCCCAATTCAATTCTGTTTTACCCTAAACCCTTATCCAGAAACCCTAAACCCTGATCCCTAATCCACAAACCCCAAACCTTATACCATAATATTGAAACCCTAAACTCTTACCCTGATCCTCAAACCCCAAACCTTATTCCCTAATCCTGTAACCCTAAACCCTAATCTGCAAACCCTAAACCTCTTCAGATCCACTCTGACCCTTCTCATTCCACTGTCCAGACTGTTCGTTGTCTTCTTCTCTCTCTCGGTAAGTACAAAACCCTTTCATATTTCATTTAATTTTTTTGTTTTTTAAATTTCATTTTACTAACTGTCTTGTGCTTTGATCTCATGATCGTTTCTGGGTTCTTCAAGAGTCTTCTTCCACATCTGCGCTTGGGTTTAGGGTTTCTTCTCTTCCTCTTTTATTTATTTTTTTAAATGTTTCTCTTGATTTTTGTTTGCATGTTTCTGTTTGCATGTTTCTGTCTTGATTTGTATATATGTTTGCATTTATATGTTTGCATGTTTCTTCTCTTTCTGATTTGTATTTATGTTTGCATGTTTTTTTTCTGCTTTGTATATATGTTTGCATGTTTCTGATTTGTATATATGTTGCATGTTTCTGATTTGTATATATGTTGCATGTTAGAGTTTTGATATATGTTTGCATGTTTCTGATTTGTATATATGTTTGCATGTTTGAGTCTTGTTATATGTTTGCATGTTTCTGTTTTTTTAATTATTTGTATATATGTTTGCATGTCTGTTTTTTATGATTTGTATATATGTTTGCCTGTATTGTTTCTGTTTGTAAGTATGCTTTGTGTTGCATGTGGGTTAATCCGAGTATAAAAGGCTGGAAACCCGTCCTGCGATGCTACTGGTGTCAAAGGAGGCTCTTTTCTTAAAGAGCCTTGGGGGCTGGTGTAACAACGCCATGTATGAGGATTAACCCGTTGTTTTATTTTCTTTTTAATAGTTGTTTTAATTTTTTTACTAACTGTGGTTCCTCTTGATCTCAGGTACGTTTCTGGGTTCTGCAATGGATTCTGATTCTTTTGAGATGAACTATCCTGGTGAAACTGGTAAGTTTCTTTCTTTTTTTTTATTTTCTTTATTCTTTACTTGTTTTCAGTGTTAAAGTTACTAACTCTGTAATTGTTTTTTTGAAGGGGAAGCTAATGATCAAGTGTCAATAGTTGCTCCTTCCTCTAGGAGGAGGGCTGCAACTGACATTGGGAGAAGAACTTCTCCTGTGTGGGATCACTATACATTTATTAAGACTGCTGATGGTGTCATTGCTCAATGTAAGTATTGCAAAACTGCTAGCTATAAAGCTGATTCTTATGTTGGTACTTCTACACCTAAAAGACATACTGATAAATGCCAAGCCTATAAAGATTTTCTTGCTAAAAATGTTAGTAGTAGTTCTGCATCTGTTTTTGATCAAAAAAAATATTGTGAACTGTTTGCTGAAGCTGTTCTCTGTCATGGTTATGCTTTAAGTATTGTTGAGCATGATAAACTTAGGGTTCTGCATCAGTATTCGAGTCCTAATGTTAAGCATATTTCTAGGTATACCATTACTAAACATTGCATGTTAAAGCATGAAAAACATAAAAAATTGCTCATTGATTCTATGAGTTCTATTCCTAGTCGTATCTGCTTTACATGTGATGGATGGTCTGCTTGCACTTCACGTTCTTATTTTGCTTTGACTGCTAATTATGTTGATAATAACTGGAAACTTCAGTCTAAAATACTTAATTTTAGGCGTTTCCCCCCTCCACATGATGGTGAGTCTATATATAAGTTTGTGAAAAAAATGTTATGTGAGTGGGGTCTTGAGAAAAAAGCTTTTACCATTACTGTTGATAATGCTTCTGCCAATGATCGAATGGTGAAGAGGCTTAAGGATGACTTGCATGCTATTTCTCCCCTACCATGCAATGGTAAGTACTTTCATGTAAGGTGTGCTGCCCATATTTTGAACTTGATTGTTCAAAGAGGTTTGAAGTTTGAAGGTAATTGACTCTTCTGTTCTTAAGTTGCGTGAAATTGTTAAGTTCATTGATTCTTCTGATGCTAGACTTTGTAACTTTGACTCTGCTGTTAAAGATTGTGGTTCTTCTTTTTCCGGTAAATTAATCCTAGATGTCCCTACTAGATGGAATTCTACTTATCTAATGCTTCGTAGGGCCATTGATGCTAAAGTAGCCATAAACTTGTTTGTTAATAGGGAAAATGATTTAGATGTAATTGCTGATTCTGAGTGGGAAACTTCCCAATTAATCTGTGATTTTCTAGAGCCTTTTTTTGAAATTACTACACTGTTTTCTGGTTCTAATTATCTTACTTCTAACCTTTATTTGGCTAATGTGGTTGCCATTGAGAAGCTGTTGTATGATGCTCACAATGATCCTTGTGAGGCCATCTCTGCAATGGCTGGTCCTATGCTTGAATTGTATGAGAAGTATTGGTCTGAGCACTCGATCATTTTGTCCTTTGCTGTTTTGCTTGATCCAAGGTATAAATTACAACTCCTGAAGGAGTTGTATTCTGTCCTCTATGTTGAGGATGAGGTTGAGAGAAGGGTAAGTATTGTTTACAATGAATTTGTAAACATGTATATTTGTTATTCAAAATCTGTCCTTTGCAATTCTGGATCTTCTGTTCGAAGTAACTCCTCTCAAAGTACAACTGAGTCCTCCACTGGTCGGCCTCGAACATTTAAGAAGTCTAACCTTTTTCAGGTTAGTTTTTATTTTTGTTATTTCAGTTTCCTTTATTTTATTATTTCAGTTACAATTACTGACTTGTTTTTTTTCTAGAACTTTGATGCTAATCTAGCTGCTTCAAGGAGTGGGAAGTCAGATGTTGACTCTTTTATTAGTTTGCCCCTTCTCCCTCATGCTGATGATTCAGACTTTGATATTTTGGATTACTGGAAAGCCCAATCTGTGTCTTTCCCTGTACTTTCTATCATGGCTAGAGATACCTTAGCCATTCCCATCACTTCAGTTGCTTCTGAATCATCTTTTAGCACTGGTGGTCGGATTTTAAATAAGTTAAGGGCTAAACTCCTTCCTAAAAATGTTGAGATATTTGTGACAACCCGTAATTGGTTGTATGGGTTTGAGCCCGAGGAAGAGGATGAGGAATATCTTTCTGTTATGAAAGATTGTGCAGTTGATGAAGATCCTAGTGCAGAGTAAGTTTCTGATTTGTTTAACTTATATTTTTTTTATTTGTTTTGAATTCTGGACTGATTTGTTCTTTTTTTTTGTAGGGACCTCTGAGAACAAGGAAGCATAAGGTTTGATAGGTATGTTTCTGATTTGTTGAAAGCTGGAGACGTTTGGTAAGTTGTTTTTATTCACTGTCTTTTTTTAGTTTTATATTTCTCATTGATTCTGTTTTATGTTTGCTTATATATGCATGTATGTATGTTTCTGTTTAGTTGCTCAGTATGTAATGTGTATGTATGCTTCTATTTTATGTTTGGTTATATATGCATGTATGTTTGTATGTTTCTGTTTAGTTGTTCACTATGTAATGTGTATGTCTGCTTCTGTTTTATGTTTGGTTATATATGCATGTATGCATGTATGTATGTTTCTGTTTAGTTGCTCAGTATGTAATGTGTATGTATGCTTCTGTTTTATGTTTGGTTATATATGCATGTATGTTTGTATGTTTCTGTTTAGTTGTTCACTATGTAATGTGTATGTCTGCTTCTGTTTTATGTTTGGTTATATATGCATGTATGCATGTATGTATGTATGTATGTTTCTGTTTAGTTGCTCAGTATGTAATGTGTATGTATGCTTCTGTTTTATGTTTGGTTATATATGCATGAATGTTTCTGTTTAGTTGTTCACTCTGTAATGTGTATGTCTGCTTCTGTTTTATGTTTGGTTATATATGAATGTATGTATGTATGTTTCTGTTTAGTTATATATGCTTGGTTTGCATTATTTCAGTCTGTTAATGTTCCTAATGATTTTAATTGCTTGTTGCAGTTTGTTGGTGGTTGCTGGTTTTCCTAGTTTTAATTATGTTGGTGTCTTAGCTTTTAAAGTTAAGTTGCCCATAATTTAAACTTGGTTGCCCTTCAAAGCTCGATGATGATAATTCTGGTAGCAAAGTTTGTAAAACTTTATTATAAGATCTGAGAGCTTAAAGTTTAAACTTTTGTATGTTTGTAAATTTTGTACTGTGAAAGTTAAAGTTTCAGTTTGTAAAGA
Source organism: Hibiscus trionum (assembly GCA_030270665.1). NCBI lineage: Eukaryota > Viridiplantae > Streptophyta > Magnoliopsida > Malvales > Malvaceae > Hibiscus > Hibiscus trionum. The sequence goes on from BSYR01000069.1 coordinate 6,691,954, forward strand.
TTATTTAGTTTGTAAGTTTCAGTTTGTTGTAAGTTTCAGTTTGTAAGTTTAAACTTTTTGTAATATTCAATAACGTTTTGTAAGTTTAACCACTTAAATTATTGAATATAAGTCATTTAATGTTTTAATCTTCTTAAGTTTTACCTTATTCTGTTTTTTACTTATAAAAAAAATGGGAAGTATCCCTGATTCCATCCAAAGTTAATGTTTTTATATATTTTAAACAAGTTAACTTAATTAAGTCATTTAAGTTAATCAGTTTTTTTCTAATTCAGTTAAGTATGTAATGTTAATTAAAAAATTTCGTTATCTTATATTAATTTAGTATACAGATTTAGTTTAATAACTTTAAACTAATTTTAGTTAAGTATAAAAAAATAATTTTATAATGCTTATTCATTCAACTTAACTACTTAAGTAGATTAAGTAGTTTATCAGAATGCAAGTTAAGTTAATTTAATAACTAACTTAACTTAAAATGAATGCAAGTTAATTAAATTCATTTTTAATCTTAAGTTAAGTTAATTTAATAACTAACTTAACTTCAATTAAAATAAATGCAAGTTAATTATTTAGCATTAATTTATTCCTATAATAAAAAATTTAAGTCATCTTATTTTAATTAAGAATATAGATTTAATTTAATAATTTTTACTCATTTAACTTAATTTTATCATTTAATAATGGTTATTCATTCCACTTAAGTTAATTAAGTATAATAGTTTATCTTTGAAGTTATTTTAAAATAATAGTCAAGTTAATTAGAAATACAATTTATTAATACTTAAAATTATTATTAATTCAATTTATCTTTTAATTGAAGTTAAGTTAGTTAATTTATTAATACTTGAAATTATTATTAATTTTAAAATTTTTCAATACTTGACATTATTTTATATTCATTAAATATAACTTCTTTAAATGTCAGATAATTATCATTATTAGCAAATCAAATAATAGTATTAGTTCAGGTTAATATCAGTTCAGGTCAATATCAGTTCAGGTCAATATCAGTTCAGGTCAAGAACAGTTCAGGTTAATAACAGTTCAGGTTCAAAACAGGTCGGGTTCAAAACAGGTCGGGTTCAAAACAGGTCGGGTTCAAAACAGGTCGGGTTCATTTCAGGTCGGGTTCATTTCAGGTTGGGTCCAAACAGGTCGGGTTAAATCGGTTATCTGGCAGGTTAGTCTCGGGTTCGGGTTCGTTTCGGTCGGGTGCAGGTCGGGTTCGGTTACTACAGTAACAGGTCAATTTCGGGTTCGGGTTCACTTCGGTCGGGTGCAGTTCGGGTTCGGTTTATACAGTTACAGGTCAAATTCGGGTTCGGGTTCGTTTCGGTCGGGTGCAGGTCGGGTTCGGTCTTTGAATTCTCGGGTTAAACCAGGTTCCGACTCGATTGGGTTCAGGCAGGTTACCAGGTCGGGTCAGTTTTTCACACCCCTACTGTCCAGTCACAAAAAAAGAAACCAGTGTTGAAAATTTACTTATCAAATTCACTTATGAATTTTTATTTTTATTTTTATAAAAACCTATGGCATAAGCCTAAATTCACTTATGAATTTTTTTTACCATTACCAATATATCATCAAATAATAACCCTACTTAAACACAAATTAATTAAATAATTATATGTTGCAATTCCTTTTTGCTTTTCACGCAGGCTCTTTTTTTAGGTTTGATTGGATTTTGATGATAACTTTGTTGAAATTTCTTTTCATAAATATTTGATTGTAGGAGCTTATTTTATTCTACTTTCTTTGATAAAGGAATCTTTTGTTAAATTAATTTAATGTCAAAGCTGCCTTATTAATTTATGTCACATTTTGGAATTATATAATTTAGACAAAGAAGCCTTTCCTTTTACTTGAAAAAGGATTCACTTTTTCCTTTTGGTTGCTTTGGAACTCACTTTTTCTCAAATAAAATAAAGAAAAATAAATAATCCATAAACACTAAAAATAAAGAACTTTATATGGAATCATTAATCTATTAAGGTCTCATTGCTTTTATTTTAATTTTTTATATCGCTGTTTGATTTGAGTTAATCCAAAGGAGAGATGCCCAATTAAGTCTCCTAAAATTAAGAGTTAATTTTTAACATACAGTTAATACAATATTTATATTACTCAAAAAAATTCTAATTCATAAATCGAAAAATATTAAACGTATAATTACATTTGATCTCACGTCTTTTTATATATTGTATTGAAAATAATGCCATTTAAACTAAACTGAATTGGTAAAATTAATTGTTAATTTAGATTTTTAATAAAAAGAAAGAAGTTTCATTCACTTTAATCATAATTCATAAGTTGCTTGTCGTGGCTCTTGATTCTATCGATTTTTTAAAAAAATTAATTAATATTTATTCTTTATACTTTTTAATCGCTTTATTCAGTCTCCTAAAAACTTTTTTTTATTTCCTTACAACTTAAGAAATGCAAAACTATAGACTTAAATATAATATAACACAAAGTAGTTCAATAATCAATACGATAATATATTTTTTGATCAAAAGTTGAATAAGATGATACAAATGCTAAAGGTTTGGATGGATGATATTTTTAAACTTTTGTCGTGAGAACAATGAGGTTCTGGACTGGCACGGTAGGAACGATCGCACAGGGTCCCGAAAGAGAGAGACCCAAAAATATAAAATCTAAATTAAATTAAATATTTATAAAAATTATAATTTTATATGTATGATTATGTATACACAGTTACACACACATATATATATAGGCCCTGTTTGGTAAACAGCGGTTTGGGCAAAAATTAGAGGTTTGAGGTATAATTAGAGGTTTGACTAGTCAAATCCGCTAATATTGATGTTTGGTAAATAGCGGATCGAAAGAGCGGATTGAGGTGAAAAAACTAATTTTAAAAAAGCTCCTAATATGAGTTTTTTGAGATTAGAGGTTTGATATTAGAGTCGTAATGACTCTTTTACCCTTAACAATTACCAAAAATCTCCAAATAACTTAAATTAAATAAGAATATTTTTTTAATATAAATAATAACATATTAAATATTGGACTTATTTGTTGTTACTACTAATTTATATGATGACATTTGTAAGTTAATTCTATTTTTTTATTATCACATATTTATATGTGCATATAAATTTCTTTTAATAATTATATAAATAATAAATTAATATATAAATCTTTCAAATATGTTTAGAAAATTTATATTAAAAATAATTTTTACAAATCTAATTAATATTTATTAGATACAAAATTTTCATAACTGATAAATTATTCAAACAAGTATTGAATATAATCATGTCCTTATATATCATTTTGCTTGTTTAAATAATCAAACAGTTATCAGCTATCAGTTAATTTTACCAAACACTTTTATACAATTAGCTAATACAATCCACTAGTCAAATCCGCTAATGCAATCAGCTATCAGCTATCAGCTATCAGCTAATGTAATCCGCTATAAGCTATCAGCTATCCACTAATTGCCAAACATGGCCATAATCTAAAACTTTAAACATGAAAAAAAAAGAATGACATTTTTTAAGTGAAAATATTTGATTTTTATATATTTATAAGTTAAATTTCTGTTGCTCAGGAGGATAATCTAATAATATTTTTTGTATTAAAGTAATTTTTTTTACGAAAAGAACTTATATCATTCACTAAATATAAATTAAAGGCACAATTTTAATAAATTACATAAAGCTCCAAAATCTTTGAACCGCACCCACTTAAAAAAAATTATAGTACATTTCTTAAACATGCGGTAGCCTTAGCGAAGCAAAAGCCCGGTGGAACCCATGGTGCCGATGCTCCAACGAAGCATGGGTTGAGTTTTATTTGGCTTACTTGGTTTGAAAGCATATGCTTTTCAAGAGCTCCTAAACCCTTTTTTGCTCACTTTTAAACACAATTAAAGAGGACAAACGAAGATATATTAATTGACCTAGTGATCATGGATGTTCATTTGTTTTACCCTTTGTGTAAATTCGAACTTAATATTTGTTTTGAGAATATTATTATAACACTACTTAACCAAAAAAATAAAGAGGGGCGACAACAAACTATTATTTGGCATAGTGAGATGAGACATTAGATTTTTTAAGTGAGATTAAAAGCTCGAGTTTTGATCATATAAATAAAATAAATTAGATTAAGAGACTCACTTCATAATAGACCTACTCGATATAGAGTAGTCAACTAATGGATTCAATACCTATGTTTATAAAAAAATTAGACAAAATAACAAAGATGGATTGAAATAACCTTTAACTTAGTTCAATCAAATTGTAGTTTTGTTTATATCTATTTTTGTTTTCATATAATATAAAATTAAATATATTTATAAATTTGATTTGATGTTTTTATAACTTATATATTACACATTAATTATTTTTTTTGTTGTAAACCAAACTGAATTGAAGTGTTAGCAGTCAGGGTAGAAAAACTCAGATTTGTAGATTCTAAGAATTTAGTTTTTTTATTCAAAATGTTAAAAATAAAAAATTTATTGACTTACCCTAACTCTGAAATTATTTAACAAGTAATGCCAAATTTTATGTGCAGACAATTCAAATGCGGAAGAATTGGCATAATTTGGTTATTTGGAAAAGTTGTGAATTAGAAACAATTGGTTTTTGTATTTGAAGCAGGGGAAAGAGTATCAAAATAATAGAAATCTACTGCCCTTTTTAGTGCACTTATATATACCTCATATTAAAAAGTTAGGTTTAAAATTTAGAATTAATGTTTAGAGAATTAGATGTAGATTTATTTTTTAGGTTTTAAATTTAGAATTTAAAGTTAAAAGTTAAAATTTAATTTGTGTGTTCGGATATAAGATTTTTGTTCGTATTAGAAGCAGTGTAAATTGTTGTAACTGAACTGTTATCAGTTAGTTAAGTTGTTGGGCTTTGGTTAAGAGTCAATTAGGGCCTCTGAGTTATGTAGCTTGGGCTGTATAAGGAGAGTCTAATGTATTGGTTTATTAAGTTATCTTTACTAATTCTAATTTCTAAATAAATCAATAATATTCATTTGTTCTCTCTATTAGGGACTCTAATACTCTTAACTTGACCTCAGTTTACAAATGCAAGCCCAGCAGTAACGGCGGTCACAGCCAAAACCTACCGTCGTCTGCGAACTCATACTTTCCTTCACGAACGACGACCGGAGCAGAGCCCTGTACGTTAGGGGAGAAGTTCCGCAACCAAATGACCAATGAAAGTTGAAAAGAATCGAACGCTGAAAGAAAACGAGAAGCAAAAAAAGAGAGAAAAAAATAGCGACATCACCCGAAAAGACCAAAAGAGCGGCTAGGGTTTTTTAGAGACCCGTTGCCAAACATGCTATTTAAGCTTGAACCTACCTTATACGCATATATATATATTGAATATGCTGGTGCAATTACAAGGTAGTATCTGTTTAATTTTCTAGTCTTTTAATAAGGTACACACATTGTGCCCATATGGTGTTCGAACTCGGTGTCACCTGAATGAAATTCATCATCCTTTACTACTAGGACCACTCCACGAGTTCAATAAACTCTAAATTCTAAATTTTAAATATTACTTTTAAATCTTAAAATTGACATATTATATAAATAAAGTCAAATTCACAAAATTTTATATCAAAATGTTTTTTTTTTTGTTACCACACAATTTTGAGAGTGAAAAGGGGTTAAACGCGATACCAACTTCGATCTAAAATGTTAGCATGGAGCTTTTTAACCACCTGATCCATCGGGTTTTTTTGGCCCAAATCCAAAATTTTAAAGAGTATATTAAGTACCGTGTAGTTATATTAGAAAATCAACTTTCAAACCAATAAATGTCGAATGCTGATAAGACACATTACACTTCTCTATGAGTTTAATTTTCGAAAACAACATTGTTGGGAAGAGCAGCATCGCACTCTGAACATCAACCGTAAAATAGACATGCATATTATAAAAAAAAAATCAATTTTCAACAACAAAAACCGAGAAATCGTTTCACACATACAAATTTATATATCATCAATACATCAAATACAAACAACAATTCAAATTTCATAAAAGATGAAGGTCATTTCAAAGTTTTCTATTAAAAAAATATCATCTCAAAGTTTCATTGCTGGCATATATACCAACAATAAATTGATTAGTGAGACCAGACACTAAATTTCTTAAGTAAAGTCGTGATTCAAATATTGTATTATAAATTGAACAAAGTAAGTTAGGAGAGTTACTCTATTGATGAATATCTAAAATACTTTATATGAATTAACCAGAGAAATGTTTTTATATTAATAATTATATAAAAAAAATATTATATGAATAGGGATGACCATTTCACTCATACTCGATGGGTTCTGACTTGATTTGATCTTATAGGGTCGGATTTTTAAAGAAAATTTTGGGTTCGGGTCTAGTTTTTTTAGGATAAAGTTGGGTCGGGTTTGGGTGTAAGGTGAAAAATACCTTACCCGACTCGACCCAAAATAATAGTTTAATTTTATTCTAAATATTTAGGTATAATTGTTACAATGCCCTCTGTTTTTCATATATATATATATTTCAATTATCTCTTTATTTGTCTAATAAAAATGGAATAATTATTATAATGCTCTCACCATATTTGTATTTTTTCATTTAGCTCCTTATTTTATCGAATAATAATGAAAATTGATATTTTTTACTTATGTTGGGTCGGGTCGGGTTCATTTTTTTACTCTGAAATTTGGGTTCGAGTTCAAGCCGAGTGAGACATCATAAAATGTCGAGTCGGGTTTGGATGGATGCGTTAAATTTTTGGGTCGGGTGCAGATTGACCAAAAATCCGATCCAACCCGACCCATGGCCATCCCTATATATGAACTCAAGAAGTAGTCCAGTCGAAAAGCGGATGACGTTCATACTAAGAGATCCATGTTCAAAATGTTTTGTCTGCAAGGTGTGTATATTATTAAAGAATTAAGAGTATATATGAACATATATTACCTTGTAATCATCGTATTCAAAAAATATTATATATAAAACCTGACACAGAAACTCAATGCATTGTTCTAAGGACACCCCTGATTATATTCCTGGTTTCATTCCTTAATTGGGTAATTTTTCAAAAAGTAAAAGTTACAAATGAAGACAAAAACATGATCAACTTGAAAAAGAAATCCACCCAAAGATCTATACATGAATAAATTAATCAATATATTAAGAAACCATCATTTTTCACCGATACCACTAAAACCTACTGCTCTATTATCAGCGACTTTAATTCTAGTGCCGATGGATAAATCATAATCGTAATAATTTTTTAGCAGAAAACCATGTAAATTTCTATCTGCCACTATCTAATTTCACCCGATTGTCATTAATATTTAGGGTTTTTTAGGATATATTAACAGTAGAAAATTATTTATTATATACATAATATTTAATTTTTTTATTCATAATGTATGATTTTATTAAATAGAAATCATACAATTAAATATCATCGTATGCCTTATTAAAAATATCTCTAATTTTAATGAGAGAAAAAAAGAATACAAACACGACAATGTACGAACAAGATTTGATCAGATACACTACACTTTCAATAACACTTAACGCCATAAAGCAGCACTCCACAAAGCTAGCAGCAGCCCCAACTAAGCACTGCTACGACCATAAATAATATTTAAATACTAACAGATATATTTCAACTCTAAATTTTAAGCCTTAAATATTATATATTAAAATTCACTTGAAAAAATTGAATTTTTTGATTCGAATTGACGCGAAAAAAACTCGACTTGTAATTTCATAAATTTGACTCAACTTGAAAATTCTCAAATAAAGTTTGAGTTACAAAATGGAAAATCGAATAACTCGAAATTTTTCGTGATTAAATGATCAATTTTCAAATTCGAGTCGAGATATTTGTATTAGAATTAACTAGCACTATAACATTATAAATGTTTACGATTAAATTTGAACATAAACTCAAACAACTCGACACGACTCAAAAAAATACAAATAAAATCTGAATTATAAAATAAGACTCATAAATTCAGTTTTTTATTAGAATCGATCGAATATTCACCCTTACTACATATCTTAACTCTCTTATATCATATTATTAGAGTTAGCCGCTATCTTTTCCATCTTCTTCACGATCGTTCCCTTTACTTTTTCTTCTTTTTTACGCTGCACACAACAACCGTCGATGGTTTTTGTTAGCTTTTTATTTATTTATTTTAGTTCTCGATAAAAAAATTCTATTTTAAATTGTTTCTTTTCGTATATTTTATTGTGTTTGATTTGCCTTTGTAGCATAATTTTTTTATGCCTTGTGGTGTGTTTTACGTCTGTCATATGACACAATTTTCTTTCATCATTGTAGTAGTTTGACGTTTGTATAACGATCATCATGACGCACGTCTCTGATTATGAAGGTCGGCAGTCTCATATAATTAAGTTCCTTTTTATAATAGTTTGTCGATATTTTCATAACTAGTAGTAGAATAATTTACATGATTAATTTTGTTGATAATTTCACATATTTCACTATTTAAGCGTCTAGTTGAATATAAACATGAAATTTTGATTGTTGAATTTCTTGCACCGACTAACATAGCATTATCATAAATATATATGTGTGTTATGATGATGAAAATAATTCAAATGAAAATGATGGCAATATTGGATTGGCAAATGTACAATAATTGTGATTATATTATAAAAGCAATGAATTAAATAAACTATATGTTAGTGTCAATGGAGAAAAAGGAGAAATTGTAGGGGAAAAACAAGAACAAAAGCACCTTCATAGAGGGCCCATAACATGTCTCATCAGTTAGACCCCAAAGGTCATCTTTCTCTCCACTGCACCATTTTTTCTTCATCATTTGTTGGCAAAGATACCCAAAGAGTTGATTTGGAAACAAATATCGATTCTGATTAATCATGTCTGGTGATGTAGCCAAAGATTCCGGCGGAGGGTCGTCGCGATCCTCCGATCAGCCGGATGCTCCTTTGAGCAGGTATGAGTCCCAGAAGCGTCGAGACTGGAACACTTTCGGGCAGTATTTGAAGAACCAGAGGCCACCGGTTGCGATATCGCAGTGCAACTGCAACCACGTCCTCGATTTTCTTCGGTATCTTGATCAGTTCGGGAAGACTAAGGTTCACGTTCATGGATGTGTCTTTTTCGGACAACCTGACCCGCCTGCTCCTTGTACTTGTCCGGTGAAGCAAGCTTGGGGAAGCCTCGATGCACTCATCGGACGACTAAGAGCCGCTTACGAAGAGCACGGCGGGTCACAGGAGAAAAACCCTTTCGGGAGCGGAGCGATTCGGGTTTTCTTGCGTGAAGTGAAGGAGTGTCAAGCTAAGGCCAGAGGGATTCCATATAAGAAGAAGAAGAAGAAGAAAAAGATTCAAATCAAACCCAACGTGAACGATGAGGCCAATTCATCGTCGAAGCAGCAGCCGGCCCTTCTTAGCTCTAACTAAGAGCTTTTCTGGTAATTCTTAGCCTCCTCCATTGCCATTATTACTATTATCATTATTGAATCAATAACTTATGATGAAATATTTAAAAAATATAGACATAAACAGATATTATCTTGTAATCACTTAATATTATTTAAAAAAGATTTTATCATAAAAATAACCCTAAATTCATTGTCGAGAAAACCCTAATTTTAACTCTTATGTTATAGTCTTTAGAAGTGTGGTAAGTAAATTTACCTCAAGAAACTTTTTTACCATCTCTTACTATTACGTCCCATAGCTGAAAGATATATATATATGGATAAATATTCTATACATAGGCGGTGGAAACTTTCAGTTTCCACAAGCGCCTTAGTTTTAGGGTATATGAAGTTAATTTAGGGTATATGGTTTATGGGTTTAGGTGTATATGGTTAGAATTTAGAGATATTTGTTTCAATTTAAGGTTTATGGTTATAATTTAGGGTTTATAGGTTAAAATCCGAATCCCCACTATATTACCCTAAAAACTAAACCCTAACTTATAAACCCTAAATTATAACCCTAAACCCTTAAATTGAAACAACTATCCCTAAATTTTAAACCCCTACACCTAAACCCCTAAACCATATACCCTAGATTAACTCCCTATACCCTACAACTAAGGCGCTTGTGGAAACTTTCAGTTTTCACCGCTTGTGTATAAGATATTAATTATATATATATATATATATATATATATATATATATATATATATATATATATATATATATTGTAATCTCCTGATTATTTTATCCACGTCTTTACCTTTTCCCTGTTTTTTGGGCTTTTTTTTATTCTGTTGGATTTTATGCCCCCCATGTATCAATGTCTAGCATGATCCTAACCCATATATATCATACTTCTTATGTGAAATTTACATATACTATTTCGATTTGGAAGTTAAAACTAAAATTCAAGTTTTTATTGTATAATTAGCTTCAAGATTTTCTAGTACATGGCGTGTTCCAAAGTTATTTTACATATTAATCTTCTTGTGGTGGAACCAATTGTTATGAATATAATAAGATACACTAATTTGGTTAACAAAATTAATGGAACGCGTGACGAGAGGTTGTTCCGGGTGTGATTAAAGTAATAATTGTTATTACAATTGTCCGGATTAATCAGAGCAAAGCTCTGGAGAACAGAAAAGGTAAAAATAATAATTGTTATTATAATTTGACAATTAGAACTTAAAAAATTAAATATTTTAAGATTTAGATAGTATTCAAATTTATGTATTATGATTATTGTTTGATGTTGATTTAAAGTTTCTATGAATATTAATTCCTGAAATTTGAAAATGCATTACTTACATGGATAATTGATTTAGATGTTCGAATATGTTATTTGGATTCACTTTAGTTTTGAAATTTTTGAATTTAGATATCTCAAATTGAAGACAGTATTTATTTATTTGTAAAATACATTTTTTTAGATTAAACTAAACTTCATAAATTTTGATATTTAGTACAATCAAACATCTAAAGAATAATGTTATATAGTGCAGATTTAAATTTACATATTTAAATTTAGTAGATTCAAACATTTAAAGAACGATGATATAATGATTTAAATATTATTTATTGGTCATAGATTCTAGACTTATTAGATAACTTATAGTTTTGAAATTTGATTGATGAAACGATATATATTATCTTGGATTAACAACACATAAATTCAAATGGTTACTAAATGTTGATTAAATATAGTTTGATTGAGGGTCTCCCTTATCGATACTACACCAAGAGTATGTTTAGGGAGATTGCGAAGGTGTTTGGTAAGGTCGTGAGGATAAACTATAATACGTTAGAGGGCAAGAGAGGCCGGTTTGCTAGATTTGCCGTGGTAGTTGATCTGCGGAAACCGCTTCTATCGGGGGTGATGATCGATGGTTTTCGCCAAAATATTGAATATGAGGGTTTACCTCTGATTTGTTACACTTGTGGGAGGTATGGACATCAAAAGGAGGGTTGTGGGAAGGAAAATGAGCGCATGGTTGAGAGGGAGTTGGGGCAGTCTTCTGAAATTGAGGCGGTGCCAGCCGAGAGGGACCTATATGACCCTTGGATGCAAGTGAGCAATCGTCGGCGCAGGCCGATTAGGGCGGGTAAGCAGTCGGGCGAGGTGGAGAATGTGCAGCACACTCGGAATAGGGGTGCGGGGTCGAGGTTTGAGGTGTTGGAAGTTGAGAATGGGGTGAATGAGGTCACTGTCCCCAAAGATGCGAATGGAGGGGGCTTGGATTGCCCGACGTCGGATAAGGGAAATAAGGTGATCGATGTCCCTGTGGATAGGGCTGGGGAGAGGGTGCCGGAGGAAGACGAGGCTGGTCCGTCGGATAAGAGGACTGAAAAGGATGATGTTGTGCCTACTGTTGGGATGCCGACTGCCGTGGTCATGACCGAAAATGTAGGTGCTGAAGGTGTGCAGCCTATAGGTGCGTTGAAGGGTGACACGGTTGCCTCAACCCAAGAGGTGCTTGTTGCAAAAACGTCGCTGGCAGTAGCAAACCACAAGGTGGTTCGGGTGGTGGAAAAAGATGAACGAGGTGTGCTGCGAGATAACAATGGTCGTGGGGTAAAGAATGGGAGTCGGAAAAATTGCCCTAAGGGTACTGTGAAGAATTTGCTAGCCGCGAAAACCATAGGGAATAAGGGACTTAAGTCGAAGAAGAGGGATGAGCGGGGACCACCTAAACCAGTTCTCACAGAATGGATTAATTCTATGACTGCGGAACTTAACACCGCTGAAAAGGAGGTGAAGGGCGGAAACAGTAGTCGGGGGATATCGTCCGTAAAGGATGCTGGCCAGGTTCAGTGGAATTCGAATCAGGCGTTTGAGAATGTGGAGGTAACGGACATGTCGTCCTAGATTTCGGGTTTGTGTCTCTTTTCCGCTTCCTTTTATGTTAGTTATGGTTAAAGTAATCTTTTGGAATGTACAAGGAGCGTTAGGCTCTGATTTTTTCTGATGTTTTAAATTAATGGTGCAAGTGCAGAAGCCTGATATTGTAGCTTTGTTTGAGCTGCGGATAAGTGGTTGTAAGGCGGATAGTTTCATTCGACGATCGGGTTTTGATAACTCGTATAGGGTTAAGGCAACCAGTTTTTCGAGAGGTATTTGGGTGTTGTGGAGGTCATCAGTGAGGTTAGATGTTGTGGCGGTATCATCTCAGTTCGTGCATGGATGGTGTTATGATATAGCGCGGCGGAAGTCTTGTTTTATTACTTTTGTGTATGCTAGTCCGAACAGTAGCAAGAGGAGTTTGGTATGGAATCAGTTGCGAGCACTTGAGCCGACGCAAGGGACGACGTTGGTTATGGGGGTGATTTCAATGCTATCGTCAGTCCTTTAGAGAGGGAAGGAGGTTCGGTTAATCGTCTCAGTGTGTGCTCGAAGTTTAATGATTTTTTGTTTGATTTAGGGTTGATAGATATGGGTTATCATGGTCCCCTGTTCACGTGGGAGCGAGGCGATTTGAAACAGAGGCTTGACCGTTGTTTGTGTAACGAGGCCTTGTATCAGGTTTACCCAGTTTCAGAAGTGTTACATTTGCCGAAATTGGAATCAGATCATAATCCAGTTTTATTGAACGTTGGGGGGGGGGGTAGTGTGGATAAGGCTACCAGACTGTTCAGGTATATTAGGGCGTGGACTGAACACCCGGATTTCCATCGCTTGGTATCGGAGGTATGGAGTGGCGATAGGAACATATTTGATACTGTGATGGAGTTTCAAACTCGGGGGAAGATTTGGAACAGGGAGGTTTTCGGGCATATAGGGCGTCGGAAAACGTTACTCCTTGCGCGCATCAAAGGCGTGGAGATGGCTCGGTCTCGGAGGGATTCGGATTTCTTAGTTAATTTGGAACGGGAATTAAAATTGGAACTTGCACATGTATTGAAGGATGAAGAGAGTTTATGGCATCAGAAGTCACGGGTTAACTGGTTATCGCATGGGGATAGAAATACACGGTTTTTTCATGCGAGCACTATCCAACGTCGACGGCGCAATGCTATTAATGCTCTTAAGGTGGATGCTGAGCGATGGTGTTATGATCATCATGAGTTGAAGCTGCACGCTTTAGGGTATTTTCGCCAACTGTTCTCGTCAGGGATACATGATTGTACTGAGCAGTTGTTATCAGGTAAGTTCCATGCTTTCTCTGAGGGGGAGCTGAGATCTTTGAGTGCGGATGCCACGATAGAGGAAGTTAGAAAAGTGGTTTTTGAGATGGATCCGCTTAAATCGCCGGGTATTGATGGCATTCATGCGGATTTTTATCAGAGGAAGTTGGATGTGGTGGGTGAATCCGTCTTCAAATTAGTGAAAGATTTCTTTGATGGGGCTTCGTTTGATAGTCGTCTTAATCAGACTCTCGTGGTCCTTATTCTTAAAGTGGAGGCACCGGAGTTAATCAGTCAGTTTCGACCTATCAGCCTTTGTACGGTGTTGTACAAAATTATAGCTAAGACTTTGGTGAATCGTTTAAAGAAATTCCTATCGAAGTGGGTATCGGAGAACCAAGTGAGTTTTGTTCTGGGGCGTAACATAACAGACAACATTATATTGGCTCAGGAAATCATTCATTCCATGAGTACTAAGGGTGGAAAGAAAGGCTACATGGCAATCAAAGTGGACCTTGAGAAAGCCTATGATCGGCTTGAATGGCATTTTATTGTATTTGTTCTTGTATTTGTTAGACGAGTGTACTTTTAAAGCCATTCATCTCATTATGGTGATATCAAAGATCAGATTGAAGATCTGATAATCCCAACCCCTTTATTAAACTCATAATGGTCATGTGTATGTATAATAGCTTGTTATATTTTGACTCAAATTTTAATTGATAATTAAGTTTGGTTTTATTGTAATTTTAGTGGTTGAAGATTACTTGGTAATTAAGATTTAATTTAATGAGTCAATATCTATTTTAGGTAGGAGATTTTATTGAATAAGGTTTCTTGGTGACCAAGTATTTGCGTCTATAAATATAGACTAGGTTTAACCTTTTGAATTACGAGAGAACAAGAGAATGAGAGATAGAGAGAATTATTCTCTAGAGAGATGTAACCACTTTTAGGTTCTCTACAACTATTGTGACTATGTTATAGAGATGGGTATTGTAGGGATGTCGGAAAGAGCGTTTTGGTTCCACCGAGTCATGGGATTTGTACACCGAATTTTGTGATTACATGGGTAATCATGTATTTGTACGCTTTGTATTCTCTACGTTGATAGTGGATTGTTCGTTTCTCTCGTCCGTGGAGGCAAGCTATGTTGAACCACGTTAAATCTTGTCTCCTGAGCATGTCTTGCCTATATTGTTATCACCTTGGTTATTTTGCCGCATACCCAATTCCTAATAAAGCTGAATGAAAATTTTGAAGGCGAAGATAGTAGATTAATTAAGTACCACAGCAATAGTGTTATTGTATATATCTATTTTGTTTATTTTCTATCTTATACGTTCGTTTCATTGTTATCCCTATAAACAATATTATCTCTACGATTCAAACTTAGATTTTTTTCCCTTCGGGAATGCAATGCATCTTAAAACTACACCCCATATTTGTTGTTTATACATACTGGTTTTATCCCACTTCATTTGTGAAAAAGAACTTTATATATATATATATATATATATATATATATATATATATATAGGCGGAACATAGGGGTTTAAGGGGGTTTGGTCCCTGCCATTTTTTATTCGGAATAGAATAGATTTTTTTAGAAAAATGTAAAATTATTTCTATAATTCTTTTAAAGTTTGTAAAATTTTAGTATGACCCCCTTAAAATTTTTAATTTCATTTTGTCCCCCTTTATAAATTTCTAGTTTTTTTTTTAATTTCTTTTTAGTCTCCCTTTAAAAATTTTTAGTTCCGGCCTTATATGTATGTATGTATGTATAGGCTTAAAATGAATCTGGAGTGATCATCAACAGTCAATATTGTAATTTAGAGAAATTAATGTTAGAAACATTGATGGGTGCAGGCTGATGAGATGGTATTCACCAAACAAGCTAAGCAAAAGAAGAGGAAAGCTGCAAACATTTGAAGTTGAATGTAGCAGTAGCTTGTTTTAGCAGTTTAGTTAGTTACCTTCAATCACGATTCACGTCCTTGTAATATGTTATATATTGCATCCTACACGTACAAACTAATTAAGGATGTAGCCACATTAGTTACTTGTAGTTAAGTGTTAGTTTCTTAAAAGCAATATCTTCAGATTTATCTTGATTATTTTGATATGTATATATTTTGTTTACACATTAGTTACATGATGAGCCATGGTCTCAATATCATACGCCGTCACTCTTACTACATCAGTTGTTGTCTCAACCAAATCAATATAAAACTCTTATTTCTGAAAATTATTTTTAAAAATTAATATAAAAATATAAATAAAGATTCACCTAATAAAAAAGACATAAAAAAGTCCATAATAGCTCGTCCCCTTGTGTCCTGGTGGCAAAAGTAGATGTTTATCATCCCTTAGGACCCGGGTTCGAGCACCAGTAATGCCATGCTGTGTGTGCCGTCTTTGAAAAAGACTAAGAAAGTTGAACAGATGCTACCCTTGCATCGCACCAGCATATTCAAAAAAAAAAAGTCCATAATATAATTTCTCATTATTACCAACCTGGCCATTAATAATATTCAGACAATCATTCATGTCATCACCAGATCTACATCAAGGTTAAAAAAATATTTCTACTCAAAAGAGTCCAACCCAATTTTGCTTCTTTAGATTGGACGTATTTTGAGAGCTGAAATGCATTTGGGCTTCATTGAAATTTAAAGCTCAGTCCAATATGAAATTTATTAGAAGCAAAACATGAAATCCAAATCATTTTATAAAATTGTCTCAAAAAATGGGTGTTTTTTTATTGATAAAAGATATCTCTATGTGCCTCGTTAAAAATTCTCTAAATTTAAGTGGGAGAAAACAGTATACATGTCGATATGTACAACACTGTCAACAAAAACCAAACTGCACTAATGCGCTACAAGAAGATCAAAACAGACATCATGTCCTATCCAAATAAATAAAATTTTCTACTTCAAAGGGAGGCGTCGTGTAAAGCCATTCACCCAAAGGGTGCCCTTGAGCCAAACTCGCCAACTTGTCCGAAACCATATTTACCTTCCGAGAGATATGGGTAATGGTGACATTCCAATTTCGGCCTAAATAATTCTTTGTACTTTGAACCAGCGCATTATCACGTAAACACAAAGAATTATTGTTGAGTATCTTGACCACAGTGATATTATTTATCTCCAAGTCAATAAGACGATAACCAAGATCTCATGCATACCGCAAAGCTTCATGTGCCGCCCACAACTCAGCCATTAACACCGAACAAGAGCCGATACTTTTAGAGAACCCAAACAGCCAATCAACGGGTGTCTTTTTTTATCAAGCATGGAGGAATTATATTTTTAAAACAAATATTAAAATTTAAATTCATATAAAATAATATAATATGAACATTCTTAACAACTAAGTCAAATAGTGGATCTCGTGTATTTTTAATTTTTTATATTCTTAACAACTAAATGCAGAGAGTTTTAGGCAGGTAGACGAAGAAACATGTATTTTTCCAGGGCTAATTGAGCTTTATTTAGCTAAACAAATTAAGAAATGGAAATCAGAATTAGGTGTCATTGTCAAAACAATTGAACCCCAAAGAGAAAATTGTTTTAAAGTCACCAAACGAATAATGATTGCATTCCACCAGACAATTTGGAAAGTGGTGAATGTATGATTTAAATCAACAATATTCCCATCAATTATTAATTATCCTGGGCTTAAAGGCAAAAATAATTTAAAAAGTGGGTGTATACAAACACAAACAAGTCCAGAACATGGCCAAAAGAATTGAATGACAAATCCTGATCAATCAATTTGATGTTGTAAAAAGGTCCCCAAAAAGCCTTATCCATGGCTGAAGTCACTACACCAAGTTTAGTATATAGCGGCGTTTCTTGTAGTGTTTGTGGGACAAACGCCGCTAGTTTTGCATATATCGCGGCGTTTGAAGAAAAAACGTCACAGAATAACAAATTTTACAACGTTTATGTCAAAAACGCCGCTGTAGAATAATTTAGTAGCGTTTTTTATGCCAAACGCCGCAATTGTTAGTACTCTAACGGCGTTTGGTTTAACAAAAGAGTTTGGTGACCACATAAAACTTCGATTCCGACGAATCTAGCTGCTCACTTGTCGTGGTAATTACATGCATGCATCATAAATTGATTGGATTTGACGAATTTCTAATGGTGAAACTTAACGAAAGAGTTTGGAGCCTCAACATAAAAATTTTAACAAAAAAATTAAGGGTTTAGTTTATTTTTTCAAATAATTAGGGTCTAAATAAAACTTTTAATAATTTTGAGATGCTTGATGACAATTTTTAAATATTATAAAAGTGGATTAGTTAAAAATATTTTAAAAAATAAACGTAATAAGAAATTCTAAAATTTTTAAAGGGACTAAATTATATTTTTAAAAAAAATTAAGAGACCAAAGTTTAATTTTTTAATTTTTTTGTAGGAATCATATAGCACAACTAGTCTCCATTACCTTCTGCCACTATTCTTTATCACATATAGAGAGAATGCTAAAAAAAACGTGTTTGGAGATTCTCTATACAATGTATATTATCTCGCAAACCCCTAAATTAAAATTAATTATGCTTAAAAATCCTCTATGCAACAAGTGTTGAGTGTATTGATAAGCCACAGTGCACTCCTAAAGAGAGAACACAAGTACAAACCTTAAAAACGACATTGTTGAGAGAGACAGCCTCGTACTCTAAACATAAACCGTAAAACGAACATACATATTACCAAAAAAATACATTTAAACATACAATCTTTGATATAACCAGTGAACCGTTTCATCTTTATCTAACCTAATGCCTTGTTTATATAAGATATGATGCATTGAAAATGTTCCAAAAACTAATATACCTTGTTCATCAATCCTTACCAAACCAAGCCTAATGCCTAATAATAAATAGTTGTTTTAGAGTCATGTCAACCCTAAATTTAGTATTGGAGTAGGAACGGAGATGTCGACTTTTTACCTTTTTATTTATAGGAAAACTACATATTTAGTACCTCAATTTTGCTCGCGTTATTGTTTTAGTACTTCAACTATTATTTTTGGCAAAATGATACCTAACGTTATGTTTTTGCTCTGTTCTGATACCCCGGCTGTTAAAAACTAACGAATATGATGATGCGGCTTGGTATAATCACAATTTTAGTCCAAAACACTTGCATATATTATTAGTTTAGTCCAAAATCCATCAATTTAAAGCATCATATCAATTTTGATTGAATTTTGTCTCATCCCTTTCTCACCTCTCGTATTCTCGTACGTATCCCAAACGTGGAATTTGAGTCCTCTAATGGACCCTGCATTAGCCCCCCAATTGATCCTCAAATTCTAAAGTTTTGATTGTCCCTAGCGTATTTTTTAAACTTTGAAACTCAAAAAAAAAATGTTCGACTGGAAGAAGAAGAAAATGAGGAATTTACAATTTTAATCCAAAAATTAAAATAATGTTTAAATTGATAGAATTTTAGACTAAAATGATAGATTGTGCAAGTTTTTTGACCAAAACTGTTATTAACCCAAGCCATGTCACCATTTCTGTTAATTTTAAACGGCAAAGGTATCAAAATAGAACAAAAACGTAACGTTAGGTACTAATTTATCATTCCTATTTACTTAAGGGTCTAAATTTCCACTAACAACTGGCTGGTCCAATGAGATGAGACCTAGATCCCTTAAGTAAAGTTAGATGTTCGAACTATAAAATTATGAATGGAACAATTCAATTGGAAATATTATCCCATAATAAACTTTATATTATTCAATCCGAATTAGTCAGTTAATGAATTGAGTACCGATAGTTAAACTAAAAAATTCTAAATTTCTATGTAACCCAATTAGTATAAATTTGTGGTGTAACAAAATGTTCATATTCCATTGCGTCATCTCGGTGATGTGGAGGTTTTAACTAATCATAAGAAAATTGGTAGCGTTTAAATTATTTGGATATGGTAATGCCTCTCTTTTTTTCATTCATTGAATATTGCATGAAAGTGTACAAACACATTGATTCTCCCAATTAACATAAATCCAGGGTGATCTACCAAATCCCATGATTCAAACTTGTTTTTAATATTTCCAAAGTCTTTGTTTGATGTGTATGGCCCGGGCATTTTAACCGGCTTAGTCCAATCATGGAATCAATTGTCCCATAATAGTTTCCCCCTCCTGTGTATGTCGGCAAACAGTTTTTAACTCAACTCCCCCATGGGAAAGAAGGCAGGATAAAATAATGGGTAAATTACAAATTTCATAAGTCAATTTTTTCTCACTCTTATTTTGATCATTCGAGTTTAAAAATCTTCAATTTAATCATTAAACTTTTGATTTGTTCCTATTTTGGTCAGTCTATCGTTAAATAGTTAACGGCGTTATGAATGGACATCTATATTTTAAAAAGTATGATATATCCCAAAATTTTCCCCTTTTTGTGAAAAAAAAAACTCATGGTTTCGAATTTCCATTGATTTCTAAATGATGAAGCGTCTTTTTTCAAATCCTAACGGTCGGGAGGTGGAGAAAGTGGAAGCGAGCAATATATCTTGATTCCATATTGATTGGACAATGAGTTTTGTAGATTAGAGTAGTTTGGAGTTTTGCGTATTTTAGGTTTTTGGTTGAGTTTTGCAAGTTTTAAAGTGATTTTGGGAAAAATTAAACTGGTAGAGAGGTAGGAGACGATGAAGCGAGTTTGTTGGTGTCTTGAGTGGTCGAAGAAGACGTTAAAGAATGGTTATTTCAGCGCCGACGTGATAGATGGGGTGAAACTATAAAACTTTCATCTTTAGAGGAAGAAGATAAAATAAAAAAGAAAGAGAAAGGGGGAAATGATGTAGATGACATGTGGATGTCATGCCAGCAAAAAGCAGTCTATGTCAACTAATGTGGCTGCCACATCACCTACCATTTCTGATTAAGCGCTCAAGTGACTAAAATAGGAACAAATAAAAAAGTTCAGTTATTAAATTGAAAATTTTTAAACTTGAGTAACCAAAATAGAAGTAAATAGGAATGGGAAAAAAATTAAATAATAAAATTTAGAATTTAACCTAAAATAATATACAGTGATTCAATATAATTTATTACAACAACAATTACGTCAATCAAATTAAGACTCAATTGATCGAATCGACCTGATTTGAATATAAAATGAAAGGAAAGCCAAGATGACAATTTTAACATTAACATTTTGTGGGTCTCATAATGTTTACTAGTACAAGGTTGAAAGTTTAATAACTGTTGGGGTAGTCTCCTTTTTCAAACTTTCAATAATACTATACAATATATGAAAAAAGGCAATAGTTTAATGTGATATGCTGGTGAATTTAGTAATCAGAAAATTTTAAATATACATATAGAAAAATGAAATTGGAAAAATAGGGAAAAGGACATGTTTGGGAAAAAGTTTACTGGATGAAAGCAGATAAAATGAACTGCAACTCTATCATGCCAAGGCATCAATTGAAATAGATTTGTACTGCAATGATATCTATCTTCTGCTGCCTTTTTGTTGGCCCCAGATGGTGGGACTGCAAAAAAAAACATAAGAAATAAAAATGTACAGATCATAGATTCAGGAACATATATGTCTGTGTGTGATGGAGTTGATTACTATGCCAGGGAGGATGATGATGATGAAGATAGCTAACAGAACTGAAGTTCCAGAAGCAGAAACAAATGATTCAGCCAATGTTGAGATCAAATTTTTCTGTCCCGATTTAGATTAGTCAGCTAATGAGTCGAAAATCGGCAGTTAAACTTAAAAAAATGCTTTGAAGGATGTTGTTTCCCGTTTTTCATATGGTAAAACATGATTGAAATACATTTTTTTGAATATTTCGGTGTGATTATATGTTATTATATATTTTTTACTCTTAATTTTTTGAAAAGGCATATACACGGTACAAACTACGTTGCTCAAAGCCTCAAACTCGAAACACTTAAAAAGAACAATGTCATCTTTTACTTTTGTGACCACTCAATGGGTTCAGCAATTATAATTATTTTATAATGGAAAAGAATGAGTTTTTATATGTGGGGACTTTATTCTTTACTCTACAAAATTAAAAGTCATTTTTAATTAGTTAATTAATTAATTAATTCTTTTTCTTCCTTTCTTAAGTTATGGGGGATATTTCATTGTGGTTCCAAGCTCCAGATATGTTTATGGACTCTATCATATCAAAGAATATATATTAAGATCATGTGATCAACTCAATGAAATGTCACTTTTCATGAACATATTGTAGGCTATTTGATTTTCTTTTTCAATTTTTATAGAAATTATATGATGTAATGATTGAATATATATAAAAAAATGACCGAGATTTTATTTTTATAATCATTGATATTTGATTTATTGATAGATTAATTAATATCAGTTACAATATAAATCCATTAGAAAAGATGACTATTTCAATTCAATCTTTATATTCACAAATCACAATCACAATGTCAAAATTTGACTCTCTTATATTATTTCAATGATGTTCAATCTTCGTCCATAATTAAAATCTATTATAAATCATTCATATTCTTTTTTTTTTTATCATGTTCGATCATCCACGATGCTAATTTAAATCATTCATATTCTAATCAAACAAATGAATTGGGACTTTATTATTGCAGATCTCATTTAACAATAAATGAAGACAATAACCACAAAAAATAATCTCATTTTTAGATAATTTTATTTGAAACATTAAAATTAAAACTTAATCAAAAAGCATATAAAATTTCCAATTTTTTATATATAAGAATCGGATGTCAATAAAGATTTTTAAAATCCATAAAAAAATTCATTGAAAGTGACAAAGTACTTGCATCATCATCATCGTCATGATCAATTCCAAACTACAAAAAATCGAGTAAAAATTTTCTGTCTCATAATTATGTCTCCGACTAAAAAATACTTAAAAATTAAATTCTAAGCTCTGACCCTAATTTCTTAAACCATAAACCCTAAAAATACACCATACCCCCTATTCCCTGCACCCTAAATCTCAACCTTAAACTTCAAACTCTAAACCCTAAACTCGCTATTTTAAAATAAAAACACCAATAAAAGCATAATTAGGGGTAAACGATTTCCATCCCAAAAAATCACCTTTGAATTTAACCCATTTAAAGATTCAAATCTTAAATGGTATGAATTGAGTTAAATTATCCGACACATTCATTCCCTTGGACAATAATTACTTCCACTCTTAATATAAAAAAAAAAAGTAAAAAAAATAAAAGAAAAATGCACAAATAATCCTCTCCCGGCATTTACACAAATTACAACTTCCAAGAGATTTGGCACTTAAAAACCAGGCAACTGTGGTCCAAGATCCCATAACAACTGCATGCGTTGTAAGAATTATCACCACAGTTTCCAGATTCAAGCTTCATTTCTTGTTCTTTTCCTCTTGCATTATTTTGATTCTATGCCTATATATACAAAACTCAAAATAAAAACAAATAAGCAGCTTGTTGGTTGAACTTGAACCCTAATGGATGATTTGGTGGATAAAAATGAATCAGATTGAAATTTGATGAAAACTGTAAAACTAAAACCCCATTTTTTTCTAAACGAAAAACAGCAGCCAACAGCAGTAATATAACACCGTGTTCAACCATGGTTCGGAGACTCCGAGATGCTCTCTAAGTGAGGTCTCCACACCCCGACTCGACCCCTTCTCCGGTCCCGTTGTGTCGACAGCTTCTCCGAAAGTATCTCGCTTAAATACTGATCCGAGTCCGACACCAAAAGATTCGTCGTCGAAACCGTGTTGTTGTTCTTGTCGGTGTCGTTCCTGCTTCGGCTTTGACTATGCTGTCTGCTCCTGTTGTTTTTGTTGTTGTTGTTGTTGCTGTTGTCGAGGTTGTCTCTTTTTTTCTTCTTGGTCGATTTCGATCGGGTCTTTTCGGGTGTCGAAGGGAGTGGCACGAGGAAATAAATCTTCCCGCGTTGGAGCTCGGCCTCGGGTGGGACGACGACGATTCTCGGGACCATCCCGTCATCGGAAGCAGAGGAGGAGGGTTTCTTAAGAACGTGCTTAGGGTAAGCCTTCATGATGTCTCCGGCTTTGACGGTGCCGCTGATTTCTTCGACGCGGCCATTGCCGTGTACTATTCGAATCACGTCGAGTGCTCCGCAGGGAAGAATGCAAGAGATGCAGCACCGTATTGTGTTCTTCATAGCTATTCCTTCTCATATAGAGAGAAAAAAGAAAGAACAAAATGGAAAGGAAAAGAGGGTGGAAATGAAAGGGAATGAAAATTGAAAGAGAGAAATATAAGAAGAAATCTCCTTTTTCTTTTGCCTTAACTAACACAAAGGGAGTTGGGAATCAATCACATAAAAAAATGATAAAGCATATAAATGATCATAAAATTAGGTTGAGCTGATCTTTTGACTGTTGAATTTTCAAATAATATAAAATAATATTTTTTTTTTTAATTTAATGATTCTTTTGTAATTTTTAAAATAATTTAGAGATCATCTATTTACCTTATCTAAAAATATTAAAGTACTTTTCTTTTAGTTTTTTGGTTCTTTTTCTCTGTTTTTTTGAGGGAATTTCTTTTCTGCTCCTTTTCACTTGCTGAGGATATTGAAATCTATGGCATGAATAATTGCACCTTAGTCTGTACTTTGCCTTTTGGATCCATCATTCAGGGCCCCCATTTTCATTCACTTCACAAAAATCAATAATTTTGGGGGGTTTTGGTATTGCTATAGGTTGGAGAGCTTATGGATGACACATGTTGGTGCATGATTGGAACTGCCAAGTAAGCCAGAACAATACCCTCCTGCCAGAGAAAAATTATTAGATGGATTGGTTCATCACGTTCGTGTTCCTAGACAATAAAATTTATCCATTTTATTTTTTAGAATGTAAAAAAAGAATAGGTAGTTATTTGAAAGTTACTTTAAAATTGATTGATCTTATCAGTTGGGACCGCGAATGACGTGATGAGGACCATCTAATATTTTCTCCCAGAGGTGGCCCATGACACATGGTTCAATCACATCCTCACACGTGTCATTTCCTAGTCCCAAATGCCACTAACATTAGATGAGGAGGCTAATTGACTTGGGGGACAATGAAATAAAGAGAAAGAGAGCATCTTGTTTGGAGTTAAAAAAATGGGAAGTTTTAGAGTAAAACCTATGAGACGTGTACATAAATTTTTACAAAAAGTCGTAAGAATTTATGTATATGTATCAAATTTAAATTCTTACAAAAATAGTAAGAAATTCGGTATATACATAAATGCTTACCACTTTTATGTACATACCTAAATTCTTACAAAAGTTGTAAGCATTTGTGTATATACCTTAAATTTCATCAATTTAGTTATTTGACCGACGTTGATTGTTACTGTGCTGACGCGACAGTAATGATGTTGAGTGACGACCCACTATGTTGACGTGACAATCCATGGTGGATGATGACGTAACAAAGGGATAACATTTATTTTTTTAAAGAGTTTGAAGGCTTAAGTGTTTTTTATAGAAAATTCGAAGACATATTTACTATTTTTATTTAAAAAATTTTAAAAATAATAATAAAACAATATTAAAAAAATAGTTGATATTATAAAAATAAATAACGATACTAAAATAATAAACATTAAAAATTTTCATGCCTTCATTAGATAAATCTTCGATCTTTCTTGACAACTTGAGTTTGTAATCTTTTTCAAACATATTTTTGATGAAATTAACTTTGTATTAGTAATTAGAGCAACAAATGTCTATGTGATTCCTTCTACATTTTAAATTGATGGAGTTTTTTCTAAATTAAACTGTGCTCATAAGTATTGTTTTGGACCTCAAATTTAGATATTTAAAAGCTATTAATATGGCAAAACAACACACGTTTATGTTTATGCATGACTATTTAGTTGATTATATTTAGATAAATATTATTTTTGTTTTCAAAAAAAAGATAAATATTATTTTTAATAATTTATCATGTTATAGCTTTTTGATATTTTTAATTTTATAGTTTCAACTAATTTTTTTGAAAATTTTAATTGTGATTTTTATTTTCAGTAATTTTTTAGATTTTAAAATTCTAATAATCTCTTGCTTAAATATTAAACGACCCCTCCAACTTTATATAAAATCAATTAAGTCCTCGAACTTTCTAAAAAATTAATGTTTCCTTATTTTTATGCCATCATGCACCGTAGACTACCACGTTAACATCGAACTATCTTGTAAGCACAGTGGATCACCATATCAACAACGTTAACAATCACGTTATTACAATCACACCCAATATTGCTAAAAGAAATTATATTGATGCAATTTAAGAATTTAAGAATCTAATTAGATGAATTTTTCAAAATATAAATAAATTAATTATTTTATACGTGTGAGATTCGTCATGTATCTCGGGATGCTAACCGAGTTGCCGAGGTTCTTGCTAAATTGAGTCCTTGGAATGGGTATGAAGCGACATATTACTGTGCCCCGCTGGATGCGGTGTTTGACTTGCTATATGAGGAGTTACCTAGTCCTGTTGATTAATTTGATTGTTCTGTGTCGGGTTTTTTCCCGCTTTTCTGTAATGCTATAGTGGGTACTCTTTTTCTCCATTTAAGTTAGGGAGGGTTTTTAACGAGGCCCACCATAATATCCCATTATTAATAAAAAAAAAATTAAAATACTCCTTCAACCTAGAAGATTTAAATATTCTTTCCTAAGAAACCATGACACTAGAAGAAAAGTAATTTTCAAGATAATCCCTTGAAAAGAGGGTATTAAATGGTTTGATTTGATGTTTTTATAATTTCATTTTCACTTGAGGGGTCCAAAATCAAAATCGGTATAACCGCATTGTGTTTTTTTTATATAAATTTTAATTTTAATCCTAATTTTATTTATAGAGGGTAACGGAGGATTATAGGGAAAAAGGAAATAAGTATTTCTAGTGACTCTAGAACTTATAATCTAAAAAATATGAAAAAATAAAGAAAACAGCTTAACCAATCAGTTAAATATAATCGGCCACATTAGAATTAAAACAAATGTTAACAGTCAGTAAACACTGTTTAATCTTAGTAATGTCCCATCCAAGCCATGGCCCTACCAATTAAATGGTTCAGATGTAGATGTTAGTGGGCAACATGTGATAGCATGAAGAAAGGAGGGTCCATTGAATTTTTGAAGGGTTTTTCTGATTATCTTTGAAAGAATATTGGCAAATTTGCTAAATTAGCTCACCAAATCCAATCACCTTTTCATTTCATGAATATTTATTTGACCATACTTTTTTAAAAACCCTTTAAATCACCTTAACTATTATTAAACAAATTACTAACTAACATAAGATAAATAAATAAATAAAAATTGGGTCCCCTTTACTACACATCAATCACATTGGCAAAAGGATGTACCTTATAACATGTGTTGTTTTGGGACCAAATTTTCACTTGAACAAATCAATTCATATTTGAAGATAAATAATTCAAACAACATGTGTTGTTTAAATTCTTATGTTTTAATATTTGATTCAAATAATTTGTTAGTTTAATCAAAAATTTTAATTAATATTAAAAATTCAAATTCAAACGGAAAATAAATAATTGATATTAAAGTCAAATATAGAAATCAAACTTATTTTTACTAAGAAAATAAACTTAATTGACTCTATCTTATTGAGATTAAGAAGTCGAGCTCAAAATTTTACTCAATCTAAATATTATACCTTAATACTTAAATTTCAAAGCTAGTTCGAGCTCAAATTTTTACTTACCAATAAATGTATCTTTTTCAGAAATCAGAGTTTATTGCACGTATTAACTCTAGAATTACTCACTAATGCTTTCCGTTTCTAAATTCCATCATGGATCAATTTGAACATAAAAACAAAAAAAAAACAAAAAACAAAAAGGAAATGATAAAAATATTTGTTGCATACTTTCATTTATGTTTTTGATTTTTTGTTAATTTATATTTTTATAATTATTAATACTTAATTCATTAACCAATTAATTTAAATCGAATCTTGTTGAGAAACGTTACGTGGAAAAATAACTATTTTAAGTTTGGTCTCGAGAAATGACATAAAAGATAAGTGTGAAATGGAAACCAAACCTTATCAATGAGGTTGTTTAGGAAACTGGAAAAGTCCAATTCTGGTCGACTTCATTTCAACACCATTTCTAAACTTCCGGGTCTTTGTTTATTAATTTTAACTCCATAAATGGCTAAGAGCCAAAATGTATAAAATAATATTAACATGTTCAATGTTTGTTAGGATTTTTCTAACCAGACTTTTAAAGATATTTTTTATATAATTATTGGTATTTAATTTATAAATCAAATAATTTGAACCAGATATTGTAAATGTTTATTATAAAGATAATCCTTCTAATAGAGTTCACTTCATTCAAAATATCAGGATTCTATTCACTTAATTTTTCTCAAAATATTTTATTTCAATTCATTGGACTAATTACTTTATGCTTTTAAAATAAGATTAATACTAAAAATATAATAGTAATTGAAGCTTTCTTTTTATTTAATAGAGAGATAAAGAGAGGAAACGATTTATAAAATAATAATTTTGGACTTTTTTCTATAATAGTTTTTCTTTGAATGGCTATAGTTGGATATATATTTGGGTGGATAACCGTTTCTTTCATGGCATCAATAATTGTCTCTCCATTTTACTGAGAAATAAACCTAATTAATTACAACTGAAAGATAGGTTTTAAAATTAAGATATCATATTCAAGCTAGGGTATGGAGACCACTCTATTTCCCCCCATTTTTTAATAAACAAATCGGTTTTTTAAGTAAAATAATATATATGTTTCTTCAAGGTATCCACCGGAACGAGTCTAATAATTAATTTTTCGCATTTTATTGGCTCATATAATGGTATGCGCTGACCAAAAGTTTTAAGGGTACTCCATACCCGTCGAGAATTGAATCTTCGACCATTAGTTCAGGTAGAAGAAACTCTTATCTTCTCACTTTAAGTCACGTGGTTAATAAAATAAATATATTTAACATATACAAAATATTTTTTTTTGCATACTATGGGTGTGCGATCTATTGGCTGACTAATATAAATCTATTACTGCAAATGTCCATTACCTGAGTAGTGAAAATTACTGACTTTACTTAAAAAAAAATTATCATCTTATCCCATTAAACCATCTAATAATCAGAACATTACCAAATGTTAACCATGAAAGATTGAAGTCCTATCAGCTGTGAAAATGAATTATGAGATTAAAAAAACAACATAAACTCTGCCTTTAGAGGCTGCGTTTCCAAAAAAAAAAATTCCAAAATGGTAGAGTTAAGTTTAAGCCCAGTAAATGAGAGAGGAGTGGGGCTATTCCAAGTTGGGCCATCACTTTTATGTGATATTGAAGTTTGGGGCATGCACCAGCAACAGTACTGGACCATGCCATTTTTTGTCATGTAGATCTCAAACCAGACCCGACAATATTTAATATGACATAAAACATGACACGATTATTTGATATATTAAAATAATATTACGAAGAATAAATATTTGATATAATTTTTATAAAAAAATATTAAAAAGCAGTTTAAATCCGTTGTCATGTGTATTTAATTTTTTTTGAATAGTCTCAAGGTGATTACAAGGTAATATCTGTTCATACATATTCTTAACCTTTTGACAATGTATATACACCTTATAGATAAAGTGATTTAAACCCGTATCTCCTAAGATAAATATCATCCGCTTTTTCACTGGATTGATTGATCAAGTGACTAAGAGTATTCCCAACGTAGCAGGTAGTTTAACTCAACCTTTGTATATTTTTTTTTACATTTAAGTGTACAATGTTTATACTACTCAAATTTCTTTATAGTCATAAACTGGAAGATATTGAGCACTTAAGTATGTTCGATCCTGCATCATCTGTATATTATATCAATGACAATATTAATCGAACTATATTCGATATGCTCATGATTCATTGAGTCAGTCTCTTTGGTTTCTTGTCGATCTCCCCACAAGATTTAAAGCAAAGGGTCCTAACTCTATAACTCCTAAGACAGCAACCTACAAATTCATAGTGGGGGGCATTAAATTCATACCTATAAGGCTATAACTATCACTACTTTTAAGCACGTCAAAACCACATTCAATTGTTTGAACAAATAAATAACAATGTATTTATTGTTTTAGGGTTCTTAAAAAATAAAAACCCGATCCATATTAGGGATGATAATAAGCTGGATATGTGCATTTTTTTATTTAAATTTAAATCCGTAAATCTACTTTAAAAATCTAAATTCAAGCAAAACTAATCAAATCAAAATTCGAAATAATCAAGTTATATGTTAAATATCCGAATTTGCTAAAAATTATAACATAACCTTATCATTCATGAGGGCCAAAAAGTAATTTTATATTTTTAGAGAGACTTATGTATAATTTTACCATTTTATGTAATCAAATTCAAGACCCATGTTAGCTCCCAAACTTCGTCCTTGAGGTCTGTCCAATTTACTGAATCAGCCTCATTTTCTATCAAGTCATTCAGTCTAGCCCAAGTTATGTTGTTGTGGATATGACCCATTCTTCGTTCGTTTCCACTTGAGCCCACACAAAATGAATTCCATTTTTATGAATTCCGACGGATTGTTATTTGTTACCATAAAAATTCAGTCGAAAATACTCATTATTTAAAAAATTTAAGACTGTGGTTTTAAATATCCATAAAAAAACACGAACCAACTTGTCTCAGTGGTTAAGGGAACGATCGTTGTTCCTAGAGGTTACGGGTTCGAGCACCAGCAACTGCAGCAGGGTGATTGAGCATGCATTGTCAAATGGTTGAGAGTATATTCAGAACAAATACTACTTGTTAACTTTGAAAGAAGAGTGTTAATTTTCATCCGTCATATAACATCTTAAGATGAGACACACCTAAGGTCCGAGATTAAGAAAAAAATGGATAGGATAAGATTGTCTTATTGCCATGTTAGCGTACACTGTCATGTATGTTTGTTACGTCATTTCAAGTCATTTACCGTTACAGTAGGGGTAAAAATCGGGTGAAGCGGGGACGATTTTACATTTCCTACTCCGTCCCTAACACTTGCGAGTACAATTTTAGAAAACTCCCATTAAATGTTTCGAAATTTTTTTTGTCCCCATACCCATTCATACCCATCGAATAAAAATATATGTTTGTTGATTTATTGTGACCATAAAAAATAACTTTTGAATAAAAAATAGTCTAAATGACTCGTCCATGAAGTACTAAAAGAACATTTGTTTTTCTTTGTATGTTTTTCCATAAATTTAGAATTAGTCTTTTGCTTTGTACGAACCAATTTGCCTTAGTGGTTAAGGGAATGATTGTTGTTCCTAGAGGTCACGGGTTCAAGCACCAGTAGTTGCAGCAGGGTGATTAAGCATGCATTGTCAAATGGTTGAGAGTATATTGAGAACAAATACTACTTGTAATCACCTTAGCTTTCAAAAAAAAATTAATCTTTTGCTTTTCTTTTGAAAACATTTAAATTGATTTATTCGGGAACAAAATTCGTTTGTCTATTTTCTTTGCCCCTTTATATGCTCCACGGCCAATGATTTAATGGTATATATATTAATGATTTATTTTATCTGTTTTATTAATTATTTTTTATTGATAACACAGATGACATAAAATCATTAATAGAATATATAGATATACACAAAAAAGATAAACGAATTCTATTTCTCATTTAAACCCTATTTTAGAATCATGTACAATCACTTTTATTATGTCTGTCTAGAACCAATCACTGAAGCTTAATAATGAAACCACATCCTAAGGTTCCTATAATTATTAATACGTAATCATGTTCTGCACTTGTTACAACGGTTGCAAAAGTTAGTTGCAATTGGCAATAAAACTAATAGAATTTGAAGTTCAATGAACCAATCTAATCATGTTTGCTTGTGATTCCCATTGTCTTTTATTCAACTTGACAGCTAAATGTATTACATATTGCCAATTCAACTATACAAGTTACAAAGACACAAATATAACTTAGGGATGATTTGAACCCAACGAGTGGTCTCAGCGATGTTGTTCATCTTAAAAGATTCGGGTTTGAGCAGCTTTATCTGCCATGTGTGTGCCTTATCAAAAGGTTAAAAAAGTACGAAGATATACTATATTGTAATCACATTAAAGCTATTCAAAAAAAACTTAGGACGATTTATGAATTCGATCCCTCATTCCGTTTTTTAGTTTATTTAATTAGTATTTAGAGCTATGTATATACAAAAGCTAAATTTGAAGAATAATTCTTGCAAAAAGGCTCTTTTAGAGGGTTTCATAAAACAGGAAACTGATATTTGGAAAGAATCAAGGATATATTATGTCGAGCATATTTCCCTTGTTTGTAAATTTTTTAATGGGTCAAATTCTTTCTCTTTTAGGCCCTAATATTAAAATTTAAATAGAATAATAATATTGGATTAAGTTATAGAATTCATAAATAAATAGGGTCAATTTAGGATTAAATATAATTTTTAGAGACTAAAATGAATAAAAACTTAAAAGATCCGACGTGTCATTTACTATTTTTATTAAAGTCATGTACATCTTTTATCAAAGTGTTACATGCATTGATAAGTTACATTGTACTCCTAAGAAAAGGACGTGAATTCTAACCTTAAAGACGGCATTGCTGGGAGGAGCAACATTGCACCCCAAACATGAACCGTAAGACAGACATGCATATAAAAAAATGCCACGTGATTCTATCTTATTGGCTAAAGGGTTTTTTTTTAACCGATTGAGGTAAAATAGATAGCAAAATTAAACATTATGTTCATAATGGTAAGAAAATTCTCATGGAGCAACTTAGTAAAACAAGCATAGTTTAGGGGTGAATTGTGCTTTAAGCCTTTTTAATATTATATATATACATATATTATATTTTAAAGTATTATTTTTAAGAGTTCTTGAAAATTATTCAATAACATATAGAGATCTAAAAAAATATTTAAATGTTATGAATATTTATTTATGTGGATGTCTATCATGATTAGAATTTTATCTAAAAAAATATTTGTTATTAGGAATATTATTTCTATTAATTAGAGTTTAATGTATTATGTACTTCTTATGCATATAAATAGATGAAAGCATTGTACACAATTCGAGTTTTTTTTTGAGAATAATACGTGTGAAACAAATATTTTAATTTTGATATAACTAAAAACCTAAGGACTAAATTGAAAAAGTCAAAACGAATTTTAAGTCCTCAAAATATCCCTATATAAGTTTAAGATTATGCCTAAGTTAAAAACATGCTTTTCAAATATTCTTTTCTAAGTGTTTCAAGCTAAAAACAGTGATTTTCAGAGTCCTGTTTCGAAACGGCCCTCAGGCGTTTCGAAACGTTTTCATCACTGTCGACCATCGTTCCGAAACGTGTATAGAAACACTTTAACTCGTTTCGAAACGGTATCACTCGTTTCGAAACTGTTCTTCATATTTGATTTGAAAAGGACCAACGGTTCAAAAATTTGCTGAGTTTTATAAAGATTAAAAGGGTGTTTCGAAACGGATCAAGCCCGTTCCGAAACGACCCTTGACAGTAGCAAATCCGTTTCGAAACGGATCCAAATCGTTTCGAAACAGGTGCTAGGTTTAATTTGAAATTATGACCGTTATGAGTTTTTAACTGATTTTCTGAAAGTAGTTAAGGCGTTTCGAAACGGGATAAGACCGTTCCGAAACGACCCTTGACAGTGGCAAAATCGTTCCGAAACGGCCCTAAGGCGTTTCGAAACGGGCTCTTAAATGCACCCCAACGGCTCTTTCTATTTTAGTCCGTTCCGAAACAGGTGCCCCGTGTTCCGAAACGGGTTGGTGCAGACTGCATTTATGGTGGCAAGAGAGGGTTCCAACGGCTCCATTTATGTTCCCAACCACCCAAACGGCTAGAAATCAATGAGAAGGTATAAAAGAGACATCCAAAAGCATCAGCAACAACTATTGATCCAAAAGCAAACATCCAAACATCAAATTCAAGCAATTGTGCAAAAATCCCACTTTGTGTAGAAATCCCAATTTGTAATCTTCATTCATACTTTGTCAAATTGGGTTGAGTGCTTGTATTGGGGCTATCATTTGTATTGAGAGATACCTTATTAGCCTACAAATTTCTTTGTTCTCTTGTGTGAGGGTTGAGTTGATTTTTGGGTAGAAAAATCAACCGAAATTGTAAAGGGTTGCCTCCTTGTCCTAGAAAAGGGGAAGAACGATTTAGTGGAATTGTTGCAAATCCTTAGTGAAGCTAAGGTAGTGGATGTAGAGTTCATTTGGAACTTGAACCACTCTAAATCTCTTGTCCATCAATTTTTAATTTGCCAATTTCCACCACAAACCTTTAAATTTCCAATTCACCCCCCCTCTTGGTCAATTTCGATCTTGCGATCCACTCAACAATTGGTATCAGAGCTTAACTCTTTGAGGATTAACAACCACAAGAGGAGATCCTTGGAAGAGTGTGATCATCAAATTATCAAGAGATGACTTCTACTTCCGGTTCCGGCATGTACGAGTCACAATAGACCACAAAGCCTCCCTTCTTCAACGGTGATAACTATTCTTTTTGGAAGAATAGAATGCGTCTATTCATCAAGTCAAATGACTATCTTGTGTGGGATGTCATTGAGGATGGGCCATACATTCCATTGAAGTAAGACGGTGAAGGCAAGATGGTGTTGAAGAAGAAAGCCGAAATGAGTGAAGATGAGAGGAAAAAGATTCAAGTCAATGATAAAGCTCTCCACATGCTATTTTGTGCTTTCGGTCCGGACATCTACTCAAAAGTCTCATCAATTGAAAGTGCCAAGGAAGTGTGGGACACTCTTGAGACCACTTATGAAGGCACCAATGATGTCAAGGAAACTAAGATTGGAATTCTCAATCTTAGTTATGAAAATTTCAAGATGGAGTCCGATGAGACGGTGTCAAAGATGTTCGATCGATTCTCCACGATCGTCAATGGTCTAAAGGGATTTGGAGAGATCATACCGGAAGACAAGCTTGTCCGGAAGCTACTCTATTCACTTCCCGAGTCTTGGGATGGGAAGAGAACCGCTATCATCGAAGCAAAGAACTTGAAGACTTTGAAGCTTGATGAGCTTGTGGGTTCTCTCCTTACTCATGAGATCATGAAGCAAGGAAGGGAAGATGAGAAGAAGAAAGAAGAGAAAAGGGTAGAGAAGCTTGAGGTAGAGAAGAAGAAGAAGATGGGAATAGCTCTCAAGGCTAAAGCTTCACAACATGATGAGAGCTCATCTAGTGATGAGGATGAACTTGAAGAATTGGCTATGATAGCCAAACGATTCTCACGTTTTATGAGGTCCAACCGGGGAAGAAAAATCCAAAGGAAGATGGACTTCAAAAGCAAGAACAAGGAAGATGGAAAGAATCCAATCATTTGCTTTGAGTGCAATAAACCCGGCCACATACGTTCGGAGTGCCCTCAACTCAAGAAGAAGGGCTTTGAGAAGAAGAAAAAGCTCAAAGCCAAGCTTGCTACTTGGAGTGATGAGGAGTCATCGGAGGATGACGAACAAGAAGTGGCTAACCTTTGCCTCATGGCACTTGAGGAAGATTCCTCCATGGTAACCTCTAACTCATCTACTTTAGATTTTTCATATGAAGAATTAAATGATGCATATGATGAGTTACAAGAGGTATATGATGAATTAGTTGAGAAGTATAAGGAGTCGGTCATTAGGAATAAAAAGATTATTCTAGAACTAAATGAGAAAAATGACTCACTTACTCAAGCTAATTCTAAATTTGAGAAAAAGATCTTAGGATTAAAAGATGAACTTAAATTTTTTCAAGATGAAAATGTTGATCTTAATAATCTTTTATCTCAATGTAATTGTGAACACCAAAAGGTGTTGGGTGAGCTAAATGAGCTCAAAAAGTCTTTAAAAAATGTTGGTAGTGTCAAGCATGAAGTAGGAGAACCCTCTAAAACACACCAACCTAAGAAAAAGACTAACTACTACAAACAAGGTAGCTACCCTAGACATAGTAGAACTAAAAGAATTAGAAGTGTATGGGTTCCTAAGGAACTTGTCAAATCTAATAATATTATTGCTATGTCATCTTGGATTCCTAAGGGAACCAAGGTTTTGGGAGCTAACACTCATGGACCCAAAATGATTTGGGTACCAAAAACCAAAGTTTAATATCTTTGTTTGTAGGGGGAGCATTGCTACAAGGCCAAGGCACAAAGTCAAAACTCATGGTACCTTGATAGTGGATGCTCGAGACACATGACCGGAGACAAGAGTCGATTCATGGATCTAAAGCCAAAAAGTGGAGGAGTAGTAACATTTGGTGACAACTCCAAAGGCCACATTAAAGGTATTGGCTCCATAGGTAATCACTCTACCATTCTTATTGAAAATGTCTTATATGTCGATGGTCTTAAACACAATTTATTGAGCATAAGTCAACTATGTGATAAAGGATTTAATGTTTTATTTGATAAAAATGGATGCAAAATTGTAGACATTAAATCTAATAACATTATGCTCATAGGTCATCGCATAGGAAACATATACATGGTGCATTTAGATGACATACATACATCTCATGCATGCTTAGTTGCTCAAAATGAAAATGATGCATGGTTGTGGCATAGGAAGCTAGGACATGCTAGCATAAGTGTTTTAGAAAAACTAGTCTCTCTAAACCTAGTTAGAGGTTTACCCAAAATAAAGTTCTCAAATGATAAAATTTGTGATGCATGCTCAAAGGGTAAACAACATAGGTCTTCCTTTAAATCCATTAATGATGTTTCTACTAGTAGATGCTTACAATTAATTCACATGGATTTATTTGGGCCAATTAGGACTATGAGCTTGGGTGGTAAGTCTTATGCTTTTGTGCTAGTTGATGATTTTTCTAGATTTACTTGGGTTCTCTTTTTAAGTACTAAAGATGAGGCTTTGGAAAAATTCATCACATTTTCAAAACTAACCCAAAATGATCTTGAACTTAGAATTTCACATATTAGAAGTGATCATGGAACCGAGTTTCAAAATTTAGGGTTTGAAGATTTTTTAAATGAAAATGGTATTAGCCATAATTTTTCGGCTCCTCGAACTCCTCAACAAAATGGGGTAGTTGAGAGGAAAAATAGAACTTTACAAGAAATGGCTAGAACTATGCTTTGTGAAAACAATTTACCTAAATATTTTTGGGCGGAAGCCACAAACACCGCTTGTTATATTGTAAATCGAGTAATGATTAGGCCAATTTTAAAGAAAACACCTTATGAGATTTTAAAATCTAAAAAGCCTAACATTAGATATTTCCACTCTTTTGGGTGCAAGTGTTTTGTTTTAAATAATGGAAAAGACAACTTAGGTAAATTTGATGCAAAAAGTGATGAAGCCATTTTTATAGGTTACTCTTTAACCTCTAAAGCCTATCGAGTATTTAACAAAAGAACTTTAGTAGTAGAAGAATCCATTCATGTTGTATTCGATGATAACCTCCTTCCTAGGAAGGATTCTTGTGATGATGATGATGTAGGGATCATAAATGCCTTTGATGGAGGTCAAACTTCAAAGGAGGATGAGATTCCAACAAAGGAAGAGGACTCACAAGATCCACCTCTTGAAGCCTTGAAGGACTTGGCCATTGAGGAAAAGGAAGTGAGCTACCCAAGGGAGTTGAACTATGTCAAAGATGGTGAAATCTTGGGTGATCCATCCAAGGGGGTAACCACTCGTTCTTCTCTTAGATTAATGAACCATGTTGCATTTATCTCATGCATAGAGCCTAAAAATATAAAAGAAGCATTGAAAGATGACTTTTGGATTATGGCTATGCAAGAAGAGTTAAATCAATTTGAGAGAAGTAATGTATGGACATTAGTTGATAGGCCTAGTAATCAATCTACAATAGGAACTAAATGGGTCTTTAGGAACAAACTAGATGAGAGTGGTAACATTGTGAGAAATAAAGCTAGACTTGTAGCACAAGGTTACACTCAAGAAGAGGGAATAGATTTTGATGAAACCTATGCACCCGTAGCTAGAATGGAAGCCATTAGGATGTTGTTTGCATATGCATGTTATCATAATTTCAAGCTCTTTCAAATGGATGTTAAAAGCGCATTTTTAAATGGTTTTATAAATGAAGAAGTGTATGTGGAACAACCACCGGGTTTTGAAGATTCAAAATTTCCAAATCATGTTTTCAAACTTACCAAAGCACTTTATGGTTTAAAACAAGCTCCTAGAGCTTGGTATGAAAGGCTTTCAAATTTTTTGATTGAAAAAGGATTTGAAAAAGGTAAGGTGGACACTACACTCTTTATAAAAATGTATAAAAATGACATCTTAGTAGTTCAAATTTATGTTGATGATATCATTTTTGGTTCTACTAATGAATGTCATTGTCAAGAGTTTGCTAAGTTAATGCAAGGTGAATTTGAGATGAGCATGATGGGGGAGCTCTCATTCTTTTTGGGACTCCAAATCAAGCAAAAGAAGGATGGCACCTTCATCAACCAAGCAAAATACATAAAGGATATGCTCAAGAAGTTTGGCTTGGAGAATGCAAAGCCTCAAGCCACTCATATGAGCTCATCTACAAAGCTTGACAAAGATGAAGGAGGTAAGTGTGTTGACTCTAAGCTTTATCGTTCTATGATTGGATCATTGCTTTACCTTACCGCAAGTAGACCGGATATCTTGTTTAGTGTTTGCTTGTGTGCTAGGTTTCAAGCTAGTCCTAGAGAGTCACACCTTATAGCCGTTAAAAGGATCTTTAGGTATCTTAGAGACACTCCTTGTTTAGGTCTTTGGTACCCTAGAGACTCTACCTTCAACCTTCATGCTTACTCGGATGCGGATTATGGGGGTTGTAAAATCGATAGGAAAAGTACTTCAGGAACTTGTCAATTCTTAGGTAGTATGCTCATATCTTGGTTCTCTAAGAACCAAAATAGTGTAGCCTTATCTACCACCGAAGCCGAGTACATATCCTTAGGGAGTTGTTGTGCTCAAGTCCTTTGGATGAAGCAACAACTCTTAGATTATGGAATTAAAGTTGAAACTATACCCCTAAAATGTGACAACACTAGTGCTATTTGTTTAACAAAAAATCCCATCCAACACTCTAGAACCAAACATATAGAAATAAGGCATCATTTCATTAGAGATCATGTCCTTAAGGAAGATGTGGTTATAGAGTATGTAGACACCTTGAATCAATTAGCGGACATATTTACAAAACCCTTAGACAAAGAGCGTTTTTGGTCCCTTAGGAGAGAGTTAGGTCTAGCTAGCCTATCTTGACCTTTTAGGACCTCTTTTGTGCTTAAATATGCTTGATCTTGTGAAATGCCATGTTTGTATGTTTAAACTCCTAATTTCATCCATGCCTATAGTTAGGGGGAGTATGTTTATGCTTAAATATGTTTTGCCTGCTCATTCATAACATTTATGCATGTTAGGCCTCCTAAAACTTCAATTTTCTGCACTTTTAGAGCCTCATCTGCACTTCCAGGCCCAGGTGTATCGAAACGGGTGACCCTATTTCGATACGGATACCTTAAATTCTGCTCTGAGAGAAGGGCGTTTCGAAACGCCTCAAAAGCGTTCCGAAACGTTTTTGCTACTGCCAAGGGGTGTATCGCAACGCGTTCCGATACGGGTCAAAAGGGTTTCGATACAGTCAACACCGTATCGAAACGGTCAGCCTATGGTCTCAAAACGGTCAAAACCCTAGCCGCCCCGTTTCGAAACGGCCTTGACCGTTCCGAAACGGCATCGCGGATTGCTTTATTTAGGGCTTTTAATGACACAATTCACTTTTCATTAAAACTCTTAAAACCCTAACCGCCTCACTCTCTATAAATACCCTCTCAAACTCTTTGATTTTCACAAAATTGTGAGGGGTTTTATTCTAAAGCTCAAGTCTAAGCAAGTTTCATCAATCTTGTGCAAGGATTTTAATCAAATCATCCAAAATCCCAAACTAAGGTAATTTTTTTTTCTTTTTCTTTCTCTTGCAATTTATGTTCGAATCTTAGGTTAGAAAATTTTATTTTTGTATACATTATATGTTTTTAGTTGTGGGTTTTCCATATCTTGTAAAATTTTTTCCAAATCTCAAAATTTTTGATTCGAATATAAAATTTTTCAGTCGTATTTTTTTTACTGTTTTTTTTAATTTTGTTTTCAAAAACCTAAGTGGGATTTATTATTGGATTGATTTTAAATATCAATGCATACACTTAATTTTAAAACACTTGCTTAATGTTTTTAGATGGCGGATCAAGCTAACAAGAAGCGCAAGGCCGTTCAATCCGGTGATTCGAGCATTCGTCCGAATCTCACTATGCTTTTTCAGAAATCTCTTAAAACTCCGGACCAGCGTGCTCGCTTCTCTTTTGTCAAGGATTTCGCGGTTCGTAAAGAACGTGTCATTGATCTTGAGTTCCTCAATTCCGAGCGATTCCTTTTCCGTTATCTCGATCGTTTGGATGAGTGGAATCTTCTCTCTTTCTTGAGCATTCCGGATGTTCGCTACAAAAACATGGTACTCCTTTTCTACTCTAATGCTCGTTTTATATATGATGAGACCAAAACCGAGATTGTTGGAATTGAGTCATCCTTATTGGGCAAAAAGTTTGTTGTTAATGTTGCTCTTTTGGAGTCTGCTCTTAAACTTAAGGATGAGGGTCTTGAGGATGAACGCCACTTTGGCAATTTCACCGGCAAAGCACTTTTCTTGGATGTGCACGATCGAGTTCTTCACTTGATGGTTTCTTGGTTTATTCGGCCTTCCGGAGGTAAATACTCTCATATTCGTCAAACCGATCATTTTTGGCTTGAGTGTTTCCGTAGAGGTGAGCGCCCTAATGTGCCTAAGATAATATTTGCCGAGATAGTCAATAATATTAAGCTTATTGACACAAGTGAGTTGAAGTCGTTTACCTATGGTATTGTCTTAAGTTACCTCTTCGATGATCTTGGCATTGATTGTACCTACGACTCTCCGGAACCTCGCAAGACCACAATTGGTGAGTCATCCCTTCGCAAGTCCGGGTTCACATATGTGAATGGTGTTTGGGAAAGAGTTGATAGAGAAGCGTTTCCTCCTCCCGTTGCTCCTCCACCGCAAGTTCAAATGGCAAACAATGATGCTCTCACGGCCTTCCTTACCGAGCGATTCAATGCTTTGGACTCTCGATTCGATGCTTTGGACACTCGCATTGCTTCGGGTTTTGAATCTATGGGCAATCGGTTGAAGAATGTCGAGGATCGTCTTCAAACTCTTGAGACTTCGCATTCCAACTTGGATCTCTCCTTCTCTACTCTTTATGGGCAATGGACGAAGTTTCACCATTCTCAAGCCAAGAGCGATGATGATACTTCGGATGATGATGACGAGGCTTAGGAACTCCATATCATACCATATCATATTCTCTATGCTTTTTAGGATTAAGATTGCATATTTATGTTTTCTCATGTTTTAGGAACCTATGCTTATGGCTTTTTATTTGGGATTTTCTGTTTGAACTTAATGTTTGATTTATGTTTTGGATATTTTGATATTATGAATTAATATTATGGTTGCTTATTATTGCTTATTGGTACTAATCCTTTATCTTCTCTATGAGCTTTTATTGTTCTTTTTGATCTAACAAAAAGGGGGAGAAGAAATTTAAGAGCCACACTAAAATTCGTTTTAAATTTTAAAAGTTTTTTTTTAAGGTTTACAACTTGGATTTCAAATCTTTTAACTTTAAAAACCTATCTTAAATTAAGGGGGAGTTAGAATATTTTCAAAACTTTCAAAATTCTCAAAAATTCTAACTTTGGTTTTGTTATATCAAAAAGGGGGAGATTGTGAAACAAATATTTTAATTTTGATATAACTAAAAACCTAAGGACTAAATTGAAAAAGTCAAAACGAATTTTAAGTCCTCAAAATATCCCTATATAAGTTTAAGATTATGCCTAAGTTAAAAACATGCTTTTCAAATATTCTTTTCTAAGTGTTTCAAGCTAAAAACAGTGATTTTCAGAGTCCTGTTTCGAAACGGCCCTCAGGCGTTTCGAAACGTTTTCATCACTGTCGACCATCGTTCCGAAACGTGTATAGAAACACTTTAACTCGTTTCGAAACGGTATCACTCGTTTCGAAACTGTTCTTCATTTTTGATTTGAAAAGGACCAACGGTTCAAAAATTTGCTGAGTTTTATAAAGATTAAAAGGGTGTTTCGAAACGGATCAAGCCCGTTCCGAAACGACCCTTGACAGTAGCAAATCCGTTTCGAAACGGATCCAAATCGTTTCGAAACAGGTGCTTGGTTTAATTTGAAATTATGACCGTTATGAGTTTTTAACTGATTTTCTGAAAGTAGTTAAGGCGTTTCGAAACGGGATAAGACCGTTCCGAAACGACCCTTGACAGTGGCAAAATCGTTCCGAAACGGCCCTAAGGCGTTTCGAAACGGGCTCTTAAATGCACCCCAACGGCTCTTTCTATTTTAGTCCGTTCCGAAACAGGTGCCCCGTGTTCCGAAACGGGTTGGTGCAGACTGCATTTATGGTGGCAAGAGAGGGTTCCAACGGCTCCATTTATGTTCCCAACCACCCAAACGGCTAGAAATCAATGAGAAGGTATAAAAGAGACATCCAAAAGCATCAGCAACAACTATTGATCCAAAAGCAAACATCCAAACATCAAATTCAAGCAATTGTGCAAAAATCCCACTTTGTGTAGAAATCCCAATTTGTAATCTTCATTCATACTTTGTCAAATTGGGTTGAGTGCTTGTATTGGGGCTATCATTTGTATTGAGAGATACCTTATTAGCCTACAAATTTCTTTGTTCTCTTGTGTGAGGGTTGAGTTGATTTTTGGGTAGAAAAATCAACCGAAATTGTAAAGGGTTGCCTCCTTGTCCTAGAAAAGGGGAAGAACGATTTAGTGGAATTGTTGCAAATCCTTAGTGAAGCTAAGGTAGTGGATGTAGAGTTCATTTGGAACTTGAACCACTCTAAATCTCTTGTCCATCAATTTTTAATTTGCCAATTTCCACCACAAACCTTTAAATTTCCAATTCACCCCCCCTCTTGGTCAATTTCGATCTTGCGAT
Organism: Hibiscus trionum; assembly: GCA_030270665.1. Lineage (NCBI taxonomy): Eukaryota > Viridiplantae > Streptophyta > Magnoliopsida > Malvales > Malvaceae > Hibiscus > Hibiscus trionum. The sequence goes on from BSYR01000069.1 coordinate 6,734,728, forward strand.
CCACTCAACAATACGAATCTCCCTCTTTCTCTCTTCTCTTTGTTCTTATTCTTCGTTCTTATTCTTCTTTATTTTATTCACAACACGTTATCAGCACGAGACTCTAATCAACTAAGGTCTTCATGGTTCGAATCCAAAAGAAGTTACTGGAAAGAATTCGAGTATAAAATGAACCAAAGATAAGTTTCTTTTTTTCCCTTATTTTTTAGTTACTGATTATCTGTATGTTTATATTTTAACTTGGTTTTTAATTTTTGAAAGATATGGAAGCATGTTTGATTGTATTTGAATTTTGACAATTGGCAGAGATGAGTTTGTGATTTCTAACAATTTTTGAATGGCGTGGAAGCATATTTTAACTCAAAACATGATATCGTTCAATTACCGTAGTTTTGTTGGTGATTCTCGAAAAAGATTTCAATATGATATTGAAGAATACATCCACTATATATTCAAACTTTCTGGGAAATTTTGGTATGTTTTTTAATTGTTCTTAAATTAAGGTCATTATATCTTGATCTATTATTTGGTTATTGTCTTGTTTTAATAATTTAGGTTTGACCATTTTTTGTTGAAGTTAATAGTGACGACATTCCGGTATGATTCGCCGATTTACGAATTATCTCAGGTGGGAAATAACATTCAGTCTATTAATATGATTTTGCTAATTAGAAATCCAATCATATGAATTGCAATTATGGATCTTATTATTATTATTATTATTATTATATATATATATATATATTATTTTATCATTGAGAATTGATATTTTAACTGTGTTTTAAGTTTTACATATCTTTAAACAGCTTGGAAAGAGATATGACATAAAGAGATTATGAGAAGTTGTATTGGTTATTTATATCTCCATTGTCCTCGAGAGGAAAATCAATATCGGTAAATTCTGATTTTATTTTTATTTTTTATATTACTATTTTAAAATGTGATAAATCATGGTGATTTTGCTCGAAAGTAATATTTCTTCTACATCGAAAAACTCAACAATAAACTTCTCCCAATGTCAAATTACAAAAATTCATCTTGACAAGAATTTTGTGGGATGCATTCCTTAAAGTGAATGCAAACATGATGTTTATTCCATGCGATTATCAATGATGATGCATTCCCTGAAGTGGATGCAATCATGATGTTTATTCCATGCAATTATTGGATCCGTTTCATTCCCTGAAGAGAATGCAAACATGGTAAATCACTATTTAAGTGGTAACATAACTTCGATATAATCTAAGTATATTGGCTAGACATCCCGTTCTACGAGGCTATTGGTCTCAAATGAGATTTTTAAAGGACCTTGTAGACTAGTTTAACAATGCCGCGTACGAGGATTAAATCTTTGTTCTCTGTGACAAGGATATGTGAAAAAAGGTTTCAAAGGCCCACTGGCTCTACTCCATTCCCTTAAGTGAATGTGAGATTATATTATGGAAAGAATAAAAGCCACATTAGTAGTTGTGGTCGTGATTGAAACCATAAATATAGACATGAAAAATATGGTCATTTTAAGGATATTTCTACCCACCGGTAGTGAAGTTATAAAGATGACAAGAGTGATAAAGATCATTCTAATGAAGTAAAATCCTTTTTATTACCAATGCGATATTATAAATCATTCGTCTCGTACTTGTCGTACCTTGAAAAATCAACAATCATTGAATGATAAAGAGAAGAAAATAGAAGCAAATTTTGTTTGCGAAAAATGACGAAGATGATATTGGTACAACTTTATTTGGACATTGTTGGTCCAACTCATTTGGACGTTGTTGATTTTCTTATAACCCTCGAAGGGAATAAATCATCTTCTAATTATTCTCATAACTTTGAAGAAAATTATTTATTTATTTATATTTATTTTTCTTTATGTTTATTTACTTTACACACATTAATTATTTACATTTTATATTTATATTTATATTTATAAATCAACACGGCCTGGGGAGCTGGGATTTGGAGTCCGATTCTTGAACGGGCGTCGAGGGTGGCCAGAAACGGTGAAAAATAGGAGGGCGACGCTTAGGCTTCCCGACGAACATTCAAACGCGCTCCCACTGCAAACGACGACGGAACACCGCGAGTGGCTGATGGCCCTGGGTTCACTGCACGACGACGAGCACGCCGGTGGCGGCGGTGACAGTTATGGTGGTGCGGTGACGGAGATCTATGCCGATGCCAGAGTGGGGAAGGTGAGAGCTTTCTAGAATTTTCTTTAAATTTTTATATTCGAACCATATTCCCACAGTAGGTGAAGAGTTGGGTTAATAAGTTTAATTTACATACCTTCAGGCTTAGCTCTAATAGCCAAACGAGGTAACCCTTGATAAAAATGAGCCATTAGCTCAATGGTTTAAGTAAAAGTTCACAAGGGAGGGGGTGAGGTTGTGGGTTCAAACCCCACCAGCCTCACTTGTTTAGCATTTTTTACTACTATTATTTCTTTGGGTGTTACATAAATTATAAGAACAAAACAATTATTATTTATATGGTATTTACATATAGAAGCACTTATACGCATCAAGCCAACGAGTTATAATAAACTCCTCGTTGTGATTGGTTTTTGGTTAGAAGCCATACATTTCTCATTTTATAATTTTTGAATGTGTGATATATTGTTGAATTGCCCCACCACAACGCACAAAATGGGTAAATAAAAAGGGTTGCGAATATATATTGAGTATGAGTCTCCTTTTATGTTTAAATTTTTAAACATTAATTGGAGAATCATTTATGACATGATTTTTCTCAACATTAGGGGGAGATAATAATCAATTGGATAAAAGAAAATGAATTATCATTATCTAGATCATCGTATATGAACTAGAAGTTCATAAGATAATTCATGTTATTACATGTCAACTGCCAGACATATTTACTAACATAGTGAGAGTAATTAAGTCTCATATACCAGCTGAAATGCTCTAAGTTCAAATTACATGTTAGGGCGAGAGGATGTAAATCATGCCTGAAGCATGATAGTTGAAATGGTTTCAATGATCAAAATTCTCGTAAATGGAAAGTAATATGAGATGATCATATATTGGAGGCGGGTGCTCCTGAAGAGACCCAAGACATAACTAATAATAAAACTTTAGAAGAGTTTCAGGTACCTGAAATAAAGATTGAAATCTTGAAGAGATCTCGATGAGTTATGTCACTACGAAAATGGAACCAAAATAGAAAAGTTGTCGATAACAATTTTACAAACAATTTTACATAGAATACTTCTATAGAAGTAAAGAAAGAAAACGAGGATCTTGTATAAGAATCTATAGATGTTGAACTTCCAAAAGTGAAGTATTTGGACTACAGTCCAAACACCTAAAGGTGTAATGCAAGTGAGACACAAATAAGTGGTCGTAAATGCGACTTGACTTATGATTTATGAAGAATTTTAATTACTTCATGGTATATGCAATTAATTTGGCAGTTATGAAATATTTTATATGCGTCTAATTATTTTGTGGATCCCTATTTATTTTTGAAGGAAATTTATTTAGACATATCTCATTGAATATTCATATTTTGGCACATTTGGTATATCGCCTTAGTGAGTACTTATTAAGAAAATACTATAAGAATGATCATATTTCCTTATACATTTTATAAAGGAGTTTGGATCAAGATTCATGATATTATTAGAACTCCTGAAAAACTTCAAAATTTAAAACTCATGAAGAGTTTTCAAAGTATTTAATGAAAGTATTTGAGAAAAGAATTTTGAGATGTGGTTTTATCTCCACTTAAAGATCGAGCACTTAAATATGTGTTTTTGTCTATGAATGGACATAAACTGAAAGAATCTTAAAGAAGATTCAATATGGACAAAACATATCTATTGAGTATCACAATAGTTGTAAGATTGTTGAATGTGAATAAATATAATTATATCTTTTCTTGGTCTTGAAACACTATATATTAGTTGGTCAAGAAATATCCATGGATATACAAAGATCATTATCTTTAGATCTTTAAACATTCGTCGTTGCCTCCTCAAATCTTGTTGAAATAATTGTTATGCACTATGCAAGCTAAAAATGTGTTTGGCTAAGACCATTGACCCAACATATCCAGAAGATATGTGATTTACTTTCACAAGATATGATACAAATGTTATCTTGTGTAGAGATAATGAAAGGTGGATACATCATGGAAAATATTACTTCAAAGTTTCATCCCTCATGATCTTTAGAAAAATAGTATTCAAGATTTAATTATGAAAATTCAAAGATCTTATGTGATGTTTTCATGAGGGGGTAAATACGCGTTGCACTCTTTTTTCCTTAACCGAGGTTTTGTCCCAATGAATTTTCCTGGTAAGGTTTTTAATGAGGCAACATGTTATGTGTATCAAAGATGTGTGTACTCTTTTTCCTTCACTAATGAAAATTTTTCGCACTAGGTTTTTATCTTAATAAGGTTTTAACGAGGCACATTATCTTAATAGACATCCAAGGGGGAGTGTTATGAATATTTATCTATGTGGATGTTTATCATGATTAGAACTTTATCTAAGGAGTTTGATTTATTTGTTATTAGGAATATTATTTCTATTAATTAGAGTTTAATGTATTATGTATTTTTATGCCTATAAATAGATGAAGACATTGTACACAATTCTAGTTTTTTGAGAATAATACGAATCTCTCTCTCTCTCATCTCTTTGTTCTTCTTATTCTTGTTCTTCTTTATTTTATTCACAACATTAAATTTAATATTCTAATTTTATTTCACTAGATTAATTAGTTGTTAGTTTTAATATTTGAATTTTTAATACTTCCTAATTTTACATTAGCTGTTGACAGGACCATTAAAGAATTCAAAATTCTTTTGAAAGAATTTCCAAAAAAAAACAATTCAACTTTTAACATTCGGTAATCATTCTATACACTGGCGGTGCAAACTAAAAGTTTTCACAAGTCCATTAATTTAGAGTTTATGATTTAGTTTAGGGTTTATGTTTAAGTGTCTAGGTATAGTGGGGTAGAATTTAGGGTTTATAGGTTAAAACCTAAACCCTCATCAGATTACCCTAAAACCTAAACCCTTAATTCTAATCACTATCCCTTAATTTTTAACCCCTAAGCCCTTAACTATAAATTGAGCAACTAAACCCTAAAACTAAGACACTTATAGATTTTTTTTAATTTTTACTACAAATGTATCGAATATAAATCTTTCAACATTTTAAATTTTAGTATTAAAAATACTTATTTCGACGGGATTATATGAAAAATATAATATGGATTTACTTTAAATCCACCACAAAAATAATCATAATATTTAAATTTAAAAATGATCCGAATCGGATAGGATGCATGTTTGCTGATTTTCAAATGAGTATTATGTAATATACTATTATATTAGACACTAAACATGTTGGATCTATGGATCGACCCAGAGAGGGCTAGAAGGGACAGTCGTCTCCCCTAAAAATTTAATATTTATATATAATTTAAAAAAATTATATATTTTTTATTGTAAATTTATCTTTACCCCTCTAAAAATTTTATAAGTTCACTTCCCCTTAAAATTTTATAAGTTCGTCACTCCTAACATGAAATCATGTATCCGTCCATGATTAGATCAGCAGATTCACCACCAAAATTTCAAAGTTGATGTGGCCATCGGGCTAAAATATATTTTAATGATTATATAATTTTCTTAGAAATCTCCTTACAACGTGTGCATAGAAGTAGATTTACTCAAAAATATACGACGACAAATAATGATTGCAATTAATAATAAAATAGATTTTTATCACACTTATGATGTCAGTCAAATATGTTTTATATAAAAATATTCTTTATAAATAATTTTTCAACAAATTATTATAGGTGTTGTAGTGAAGGATTTGTATGTAGATCTTTATCAAACATAGTTCAATATTTTAATGATCTGTTTTTAGTTATATTATTTAAAAACTATATAAATATATGAAAAGACTAAAGTATTATTATGATAAATGTTTATTATCATTTGAGAATGAGATATTTAGTATTTTATTAACTAGTTCGGTGATCAATCATGACGTAGAGTCAGAACTGTTCACCTGCTTGATTCCCCTTCCTTTTAGGTCAGAGGTTAAAGACCCAACATGAATATTCATTTCCTTAAAGTTTCTTTTTCTCTCTCTAGGTAGAAATAGAAGTAGTATTTGTCAAAAAAAAATATTTTATATAAAATATATTTATAAAAATAAAATCAATTAGTAATAATTATAGATGAAGTGGTAAAAGATTTTTATACAAACTTATTTGTTGTGACACTTGTGTGTCTAAATCTTATATAAAAGTGTGAGAAGCGAGAAAAAAAATCCTTTTACTAATGTTTTTAATATGTAAAATCCTTTTAATAATGTTTTTTTTAGTTATAATGGAGTATTTCATTAAGTGAATTGGGATCCAACTAATTAGTAATACTAACTTAATCATAGATATTATATATAATATATATAGATAATCAATGTGCAATATATATGTTTCTTATACAAGTGGCCATAAACTAAATAAAGACAAAAGGAAAGTGCCCATCTTTTTATTTCGCTTTTAAGTAGGGATGAACACGGAATTTTATGTTAAAAGAATAAATTTGTATAAAATTTTAGAGAAACGGACTTATAAAAGTTTAGAGTGCAAAAATCTATTTTCAGTAGAAAATAAATAAAAAAATTTAAAATTATATACGAATTTCAAATTTTCAGGGAACGACTGCTCCCCCAACCCCTTTGGTCCATCCCTGCTTGTAAGATTAATATATATCGATCTATACACATTCTCACCAAGAAAAATCAGAATAAAATAATAAAAAAAATATATATAGACGTTGAAATATCCAAGAAAAAAGTTGGAAAAGAGATATAGATAAGAGAAAAAGGAAAGGAATACAGGGAAATGGTATAATTTGGGAAGTGGATGATGATGAACAAGAAGAAACACATGAGCTTGTGAAATTATATTAAAAATAATTTTATAGATCTAATTAATAATAATTAGATACAAAATATTGATAACTAATAAACTATTCAAATAAGTATTAAATATAAACATGTCCTTATATGTCATTTTACTTATTTAAATAATCTAACAGCTATCAGCTATCAGTTAATTTTACCAAACACTTTTATACAATCAGCTAATACAATTCGCTAGTCAAATCAGCTAATACAATCAACTATCAGCTATCAGCTAATGCAATCCGCTATACGCTATCAGCTATCCGCTATCAGCTATCCACTAATTGCCAAACAAGGCCTATATAAATATATGAAAAGACTAAAGTACTATTATGATAAATGTTTATTATCATTTGAGAATGAGATATTTACTATTTTATTAACTAGGTCGGTGATCAATCATGACACAGAGTCAGAGCTGCTCACCTGCTTGATTCCTTTTCCCTTTAGGTCACAGGTTCAAGACCTAACATGAATATTTATTTCTTTAAAGTTTTTTTCCGTCTAAATAGAAGTAGAAGTAGTATTTGTCAAAAATAATATTTTATATAAAATATATTTATAAAAATATAATCAATTAGTAATAATTATAGATGAAGTGGTAAAATATTTTTATACAAAGTTATTTGTTGTGACACTTGTGTGTCTAAATTTTATATAAAAGTGTGAAAAGCGAAAAAATAATATCCTTTTAATAATGTTTTTTTAGTTATAATGGAGTATTTCATTAAGTGAATTGGGATCCAACTAATTAGTAATACTAACTTAATCATAGATATTATATATATAATATATATAGATAATCAATGTGCAATATATATGTTTCTTATACAAGTGGCCATAAACTAAATAAAGACAAAAGGAAAGTGCCCATCTTTTTATTTCGCTTCTAAGTAGGGATGAACACGAAATTTTATGTTAAAAGAATAAATTTGTATAAAATTTTAGAGAAACGGACTTATAAAAGTTTAGAGTGCAAAAATCTATTTTCAGTAGAAAATAAATAAAAAAATTTAAAATCATATACGAATTTCAAATTTTCAGGGAACGACTGCTCCCCCAACCCCTTTGGTCCATCCCTGCTTGCAAGATTAATATATATCGATCTATACACATTCTCACCAAGAAAAATCAGAATAAAATAAATAAAGAAAATATATGTAGACGTTGAAATATCCAAGAAAAAAGTTGGAAAGATATAGATAAGAGAAAAAGAAAAGGAATAAAGGGAAATGGTATAATTTGGGAAGTGGATGATGATGAACAAGAAGAAACACATGAGCTTGGGCATATGCAAGAGGCAAACTCCCACATCTAAAACTTGTGTTGTGTAATAAACTTGAAATCTGTAGGGTTGTTTTGATTGTCTCCCCCTCCAAATACTGAATCTGAGGCCAAAACAACTCCCCCCATAGCCCACAGCTTCATCTTTATTTCCTCACCTTGACATCCAGATTCCCCCACCATCTCTTTCCCTCCTTTCATTGGATCTTCATTTTCACCCTCACGTTGCACTTCCAAGGGTTACAAACACCTGCACTGCTTCTTTTAATCGTAACCCAGTTTTTTATTCACTTTTCGTCTTCCCTTTCCCACCACAGAAAAGATCTCTCTCTTTTGTAGGCCACCAGTTAGGTACTTCTTCAATCTTTTTCTTCATTTTCAGCCCCCATTTCTCTTGTCCTTACACATCTACGTACCTGCTTTTTCTTTTGGCCTCTTGACCATTATTGTTCATGTACATTTGCTATGTGCAGGGACGGAACTAAGATCAGAGTACGTATATTTTTATAACTTTTTTATACTTTAGTACATAGATAGAGTGGTAAATAGTTATAATTATTAGTTCATTGTTAATGTCATCCACTAAAATGATGTGTTTAATGAGAAAGTGATGTATGGTGCAATCAGAATATGTCACATGGTATAATAATTATTTTGTAAAAAGTAAAATTAAAAAAAAATCTCAATATAAAAATTTTAGAATTTTATGACTTTTTATGTTTTTTTTATATTTTTAAATAATTTTACCACGTGACAATATCTTATTAGCTATGTTATCTTAACAAATGTCTAATTATTTGTAATTTCAGGTGTTATAGTGATAAAAATTCTTTATGTATTAAATTGTGAAAAGTGGATAACTTTGAGGGTTAACTATGCATTTAACCAAAAAAGATTATAAGAACATGGGATTATTTAACTTGTTTTTGTTATTTTCATGTCTATTTTACGATCCATACTCGAAATATATTACTACCATTTTTAGTAAAATTATTCCCAAAGTTCGAATGATATTATTTATTGATATGTACACAAGCCACTTACACATATATTCGCTATGTCAACAAACAACCTGTTTTGGGAGAAATTATTAGATGGACTTGACTCACCACTTTATCCGTGGCTTTAGCCAATAAACTTTATCTATGTCAAAAAAACTTTTAAATAACTACCCATTATTTTTTTACATGTAAAAAAAAATAATGACATGGATGAACTTTATTGGCTGGAATCACGGTTTCTAATATTTTTTTTTTGTTTTGGGCCAATTTTTTTTTTTAATATAGTGCCGGGTGATTTTATCTTGGTTTATACACTTCTCTTTATGTAAACACTTTGTTGCCAGACACACAAAATTATAGAATTTAAGTTTCAGATTCCACATATTTCTCTCTCTCTCTCTGATGATGATATCCACAGTAGCCAGATAGCTTGCCGCATTCAGAATACTATAAATATACGTTCGTTCCCCTAGGCGGATATACCCAACAACAATGGCTGGAACCTCAAGTAATGTTCATTTCCATGACATTCCCGATGTGGTTCTCGCCACCATATTCTCCTTAGTTGCCGACACCCGCACTCGCAATGCCATGTCCCTTGTGTGTCTCAAATGGCACTTGCTTGAGCGTTCCACTCGCAAATACCTCGCCCTCCGCGGCAACGTCCGCGACCTCTTCCTCGTCCCGACTTGCTTTCGAGCCGTTACCAATCTCGACCTCTCTTTGCTATCCCCATGGGGACACCCTCTTATTGATTCCTCCCCGAACTCGTTTCTTCTTGCTCAACTCCTTCGCCATGCATTTCCATCGGTTGTTTCTCTCATTGTTTATATCCGGAACCCTTCAACTCTTCATCTTTTAGCTCCCCAATGGCCTGACTTGAGACACATTAAGCTCATACGTTGGCACCAACGTTTGCCAACGCTACCTCTCGGGACCGAGTTTATCGCACTTTTCGAGCATTGCCGGATGCTTTCGTCGCTCGATGTTTCACATTTTCATTGCTGGACCGAGGATCTTCCACCAGCCATTGAAGCGTACCCTACGCTGGCAGCCTCTCTTTCTCAGCTTAATATCCTCAAACATTCATCAGCTGAGGGATTCAAGTCCCATGAGCTTTTAGCCATCACTGCTTCCTGCCCAAACCTCCGTGAATTGCTAGCAACATGTGTATTCGACCACCGATTCGTGGGATTCGTCGGCGATCAAACTTTGCTGGCTCTTGCATCGAATTGTCCTTGCCTTTCCCTACTTCACCTTGTTGATGCTACTTCTTTGTCCAACGTTCGGCTCAATTCGAACGATGACGGTTACACATCGGAAGATGCAAGTATCAGCCATGCTATACTCGGTGATGTATTTGCTGGACTGCCACTGCTTGAAGTGTTGGTTCTCGATGTTTGCCACAATGTTAGGGACGCTTGGCCAGCGTTGGAGTTGCTTAATTCCAGGTGCCCCAGGCTTAAATCATTAAAGCTGGGACAGTTCCAAGGAATCTGCAGAGACATAGATTCTCGACCAGATGGGATCGCCCTATGCCACTGCTTGGAATCTTTGTCGATCAAGAATTCAGCCGACTTAACCGATACCTTTTTGGAAGCTATTTCTCTAGGCTGTCCCGGACTGTCCAAGTTTGAGGTCCTAGGCTGTAAGAAAATCACAGCCAAAGGGATATGGAAATTAACTCATGTTCTTAGGAACACTTTGGTCGATGTCAAAATCTCCTTCTGTAAAAACCTCAATGCAGTTTCATCGTTGCAGGCAATCGAACCGATTCGAGACCGGATCGAAAGACTCCACATAGATTGCGTTTGGGACAGTGTTGGCAATTCAGAAAACCAGACAGGTAGCTTCAGTTCCACGGAAGAAACAAGGTTGAAAAAGAAAAGCAAGTCCCATAATTCGTTTTCTTCCAGGACTTGGTCTAAGCTACATCATCTTTCCCTTTGGATTGCTGTAGGTGAGATGCTCACCCCACTATCCACGGCGGGTTTAGATGATTGTCCATCACTCGAAGAGATCGAAATTAAGATCGAAGGCGATTGCAGGGATCAACGCAGGCCTTGCACGGACACATTGGGTATGCGTTTCTTGGCCTGTTACCCGAGTCTTTCGAGGATGCTCCTCGACTGCAGTGGAGTCATAGGTTACGCTCTCACGGCTCCGCCGGGGTACGCGGATTTGAGCCTGTGGGAGCGGTTCTTTCTCATTGGAATCGAGAATTTGAATCTCAACGAGCTCAACTATTGGCCGGCACAAGACATGGATATGAACCAGAGAAGCGTTTTTCTCCCTGCAGCAGCGTTGCTAGCGCAATGTGGGAGCCTAAGGAAACTTTTCATTCACGGAACAGCAAACGAACACTTCATGATGTTTCTGCTGAGAATCCCAACGTTGAGGGATGTTCAGCTTAGAGAAGATTACTATCCGGCACCGGAGAACGATACGAGCACGGAGATGAGAGTCGAATCCTGCCGTCGGTTCGAGAATGCTCTTAATAGCATCAACCGCCATATTCCGGATTAGAAACATATGCAAGTCCTAACCAATAAGCCAAAACGCATAGGCATATTACTAATGGAACATTATGATTAAAGCAAGATATGTATGTACTATGGTTTGTTGTTCAATACTTTAGGATAAAACAATGTTCAATCTCTTTAACTTTATAACTTTTCTCAATTCAAGCCTTCGATTTTGAATTCAAATTATTCTCGAAATTCGACAAATTTATTTCGAAAAGTTCTATAAAAGAAACACAAGAATTAAGTTTTAAAAATTGTAAAGTTTAAGAGACTAAATATTGTTTTGTCTCCATTGACTAATAGGTTATGCATGATGAATATTACTTTGAAGGTAATGGATAAAAATGAAATTTTAATAATAGGTAACGGATGGTATGTGAATTTTACTCCAACAATTTTTCTTTTTTTTTAAAAAAAATTTAACTTTTAAAACATGAAAAATGTTTTATTTTCTTAAAAAGAGAAAAGGGTATACAACTATACATTGAAGACAGGTGGGTTAAAGTGTTAGGTGGACCATGATAAAGCGTGTGTAGCCTCGTTTTTCCTGTGGAATTCCATTCCATTTTCCATCTGATCATGAGGATAGGGTATATTATATTCCAATGGCACTTCTATGTCATTTAGGCAACATGCAGAGGAAGTGGGGGTGGTTTTTTTTTTTATCGTATTTAGGGTCAGTTTGTTTTAAAGAAAAATGACCAGGAACGGTGTACCGGTATAATATGGGAGAGGCTCTTGTCCCTCAAGACAGAAGAATTTTTTTATTTTTTTTATTACCTTTCGGTTTTTAGGGCTTAGCCTTGACTAATCTGGACCGATCCGTGTCGCACACCTGATTTTAGTGGGTGGGTCTTCCGGCGGGGATTTTATGCATATACAACGCCTCGAACTCGAGACCTGCTTAAACGATACCAAGCTGTTTATCACTTGGACCAACCCCGTTAGTTTTTTTACCTTATATATATATATTAACACGCGTTGTTTACGCGTCAAAAATAATTCATTCTTTCCTAATAATAAATAAAAAATTTTAAATGTAGTAAAAGAGAAGTAAGAGTCGATCCCACATGAACTAAGAAACTTTCTGATTAAATTCGTTTGATCTCTGAGTTGAGAAGTGATTTGAGTAATATCAAAGTAAAAAAAGGGTTTGTAAAATAAGCAAAAAGACAAGAATTATAGCGAAGTTTAGAAAGAAAGAAATTTAATAAAATTCAAAGTAAAATGAAACAATGAACAATAGATGATTTGAGTTTTATCCTAAAGGAGTATTTGTAGCATCCTAAAACTCTAAAAATACTCTTAAAATGATAAGAGATAATCTTAAAATATTTAAAATACAAAAGATAAATGCTAAGTGATAATAATTAAATCTCAAAATGTTTAAAATTCAAAAATAAAAGATAAATCTCACGCTTTGTTCTTAATCTCGGCTGATAAGTGCTCTAGACGCGACTGATAGCTTATCACGCGCTGATGACGTCATCTTTTAAAAGCATGCTGACATGGCGTCGAGTCAGCGCATTCATACCCAATAATTCAGCCATGAATTTATAAAATTTGTAAAATTTTACTTTTTTTAGCACACTTTCCAGAATCTCATGACCTGCATAGAAAAAACAAAAAACCACCAGTTAAGCATCTTAAAACAACTAATTAATGAGTAATTATTAATAAAATAATGTATAATTTAAGCCCTAGTCATATAAATATATTTTAAAAATAGATTAATTATAGATTTGTATGTTTTGCTTCGCAACGCCTATTCCTTAATATGATTTTAAAATGTATTTTTAAAACGGTTGATTTAAAAGTGTTTGAGATTATTATCAAAAAAATATTTTTAAGTAAGTAAAATGTTCGTTTTAGACAAAATATACCATAATAAAACTAAATTAATTTAATGATACTTAATTTTTTTTAATATTATAATATATGAATATATTTTAAGTTATAATAAAAATATTTGTTATAACTTATTAATAATATTTTGATATATAAAGCACTAATTTAAAAACATTTTGAGTTTTTAATACAATTTATTTGTGGTGAAAGTTTAAAAATAAAATAATATTTTTTTGAATGGTCTAAAGGTGATTACAAGATAATATATGTTCATATATATTCTTAACCCCTTGACAATGCGCATACACCTTGTAGACAAAGCGAATTGAACACGTGTCTCCTAGGATAAACATCATCTGCTTTTCCACTGAGACACTTGTTGGGTTCAAAATAAATAATATTTAATAGTTGTAATTATAAATAATAAATATAAAAATATCTACCTTAAAAAGATAAAAGGTGATTGAAAGTGGGAAGGTAACAAAATTATGGGATTGCCATAAAGAGAATTAAGGGTGAAAATTTATTTTACCCTAAACGTAATTTCCAAACCACAAAAACCAAAATTTCACTGTTTTTTGTCTTTGGCCATTGAGTGCTTTGTAAAAGCTCTTTCTCAAGACATAAGTTGGCCGTTCATCGAGGATTTTGGTGCAAAATTATTTTAAACTAAAAATAAATAAAAATACTTAAATATTTAAAAATTTAAAAATTGACTTTTATTTTGTTGACTAACAATGATTTGTTGTTGATAACGGTAAATTTAATTTGAGTTTTAATTTTTTAGAAACTATATGTATGTTTAAATTTTGAGTTTTATAACAATTTTTTTGAACTGTTACATATTTTTAGTTTCTAATAAACTTGATGAATTTTAATTTTTTTTAATTGTATAATTTTTATTTAGATATTTAAGATTTTTGTAAATAATTTTTTTTATATTTCTATAGTTTTTCTAAAGTCAATAATTAACACCACGTGTTGCTCTATCATTTGATTTGAAATGTCACATGAAATATTCTAATAGGCTTAATCAAGGTTAAAGAAAACTAAAAAGACCAAAAATAAGAAAAGTGATATAGTTTAAGGATTAAAACATGCAAGAAGACTAATTTTGAGCCCATGGAAGCAAAATTTTAAACTTAATAAAGAAAAAACGTGCAATGAAAGGAAGATAAAAGGGTGGCAAAAAGCTTAACTCAAACCTACCCTTCTTTGCAAGCAAAAGACCAGTAGGTGGCAGAGTTGAACAATTAGGAGCTTCTGTGGGGTACAGTTAGGAACCGACACAAGACGTATATAATTTTTGAGGGGCGAAAATATATTTTTAATAAAAAACATATAAATAAAATTTTAATGATATACGAATTTTTAAATTTTCAAGAGGGGCGACCGCCTCTCCGGTCCCCCTCGAACAGATGTAAAATGTTGACTGTTAGATTTCTCTACTCACCAGTCAAGAAGCACCCAACCCAAGAACAGCAGCACAACCACCATAATTAATTTGGGATTGCTCAAGAAACTTATTATCATTTCACTAAATTATTCATAAATCATTTGATTAATTCATAAGATGTGTTCTGAAATTGGAAAATTTCTTGAGCTGACTGGTAGGCATGGTTTGGTTAGCACCAATGTTTCCCTCCTTATATACAACAGAAAATGTGTAAGGTTTAGATCAGATATCAATGGCAACTCAGTTGAAAACAATGTGTTTGAGTTCAATTTTCTTGATATTGGCTTCACTAGCATGCTTCTCTTCTAGCCTTCCTAGTGAATACTCCATAGTTGAACATGACATCGATGCATTGCTTTCGGACCAAAGGGTGTCGGAGATCTTTCGACAATGGAAAGAAAAGCATCGGAAAGTGTACCGGCACACCAAGGAGGCCGAAAAGGGGCTTGAAAATTTCAAGGGGAATTTGAAGTATATACTCGAGAGGAATGCAGGGAGAAAATTGAACAAAGGGGAACATCATGTGGGATTGAACAAGTTTGCTGATATGAGCAACGAGGAGTTCAGAAAAGCTTACTTGTCAAAGGTGAAAAAGCCGATCGGCAAAGGGACGACTCTGTCGAGGACCACGAGGAGAAAGGTGCAGTCTTGTGATGCACCATCCTCCTTGGATTGGAGGAACCATGGCATTGTGACCGGCGTCAAGGATCAAGGCTCGTGTGGTAAGTTTTCTTTATGTCAATACTCAATAAACAACTATAGAAATCATGTGTTTAGCTGCTCTTCATGTGTGTTTTTAAGTCCATTGTCCTATGTTTATAGGAAGTTGTTGGGCATTCTCATCGACCGGGGCCATGGAAGGAATAAACGCTTTGGTTACCGGAGACCTTGTTAGCCTTTCGGAACAAGAACTCGTGGATTGTGATAGCACAAACTATGGGTGTGATGGAGGATACATGGACTACGCTTTCGAATGGGTTATAAACAACGGTGGCATCGACACCGAAAGCGACTACCCCTACACTGGTGTGGATGGCAAATGTAACATCACCAAGGTCTGATTCATTTGGTCTGCAATAGTTGAACAATTTCTTCCATTTTACCTACACTGACTGATATAAATCTACTGTTTTGGCACTGTTAAATCAGGAGGAAACCAAGATTGTATCAATTGATGGCTATCAAGATGTAGATGATTCAGACAGTGCTCTCTTATGTGCTGTTGCTCAGCAGCCAGTTAGCGTGGGAATTGATGCCTCCTCCATTGATTTTCAACTTTACACTGATGTAAGTATTTCTTTTGAACCTGCATTTTCTTTTTGAACCGTTATGTTCAGGGATGAAATTTGTCTAGGGAATTTACGACGGGAGCTGCTCGGATAATCCCGACGACATCGATCACGCTGTTCTAATAGTCGGTTACGGTTCGGAAGGCGATGAAAAGTATTGGATAGTGAAGAACTCATGGGGAACAAGCTGGGGGATGTATGGATATTTCTATCTAAAAAGAGACGCTGATTTACCAAATGGTGTTTGTGCTGTCAATGCCATGGCTTCTTATCCAAGTAAACAATCCTCTTCACCATCCCCTTATCCATCGCCGAGTGTCCCTCCGCCTCCGCCTCCACCACCGCCACCGCCGCCTCCATCTCCTTCACCAAGTGAATGTGGGGACTTCTCCTATTGTCCAAGTGATGAGACATGCTGTTGCCTCTTCGAGTTCTATGGTTATTGCCTCACATACGGCTGCTGTGCATATGAAAACGCTGTTTGCTGCACTGGAACCGAATACTGCTGCCCTGCTGATTACCCCATTTGTGATGTCCAAGAAGGATTCTGCCTCAAGGTACACAAAAACCAGTCCTTTATAACCAAATTTAACTGTTTTAACTGTAAATTCATTATAAGTAACTCTGGTCTGAAATAATTATGTTTCAGAACACCGGGGACTATCTGGGAGTAGCAGCGAGGAGGCGAAAGATGGCTAAACACAAGTTGCCATGGACTGAAATAGAGCAAACAGAGAAGACATACCAGCCTCTGCAATGGAAAAGGAACCCTTTTGCTGCAATGCGCTGAAACATTGAAAATTACATCTAATCAGGCAGATTAGAGTAAGGAAAGGGGAAAAATTTGCTGGTTAAGTTAAATGTTTAGATGGGTGCATTTGAGTTTGGAGAGTGTGTCATTGTTGACCATGAATTAAAAACAAGTATGGTTTTGTTTATTTCTCCAGGCTTGCTTCATGATGAATCCATGTTGATGTTGCCATTGTTGTTCTTCATATTTGGATTAAAAAAAACTAAGTGCCTTTTAGTGTCCTACAATTTGCGTTTTTTTGTTGCGCTCCCGGTATCATAGGGCTTTACTCTGACTAATACAAATCAACCTGTAACACTTAAAAAAAAATATAATATTATAATAATAAAATATCCTACCTACTCCCATTATTTCTCCCCAATAATTATCCCCCCAATTATTTTCCCCTTTACTTTTTCCCACGGCAGAACCCCCCTTCAATTATTGAGTTTATTTTCTTCTTTTCTCTCAACACCAAACCAACCGGCCACCCTCCCCGATCTATACCACCGTCGGACGGTGTGCGACACCGCCAGTATCGACGGTTTCGTCGTCGCAGCCCGAGCTCAGCCGTGCCGGTCACTCGCGGCCGTTGTGCGCCGCCTGTCGTGGAGAACGACTCAAAGTTTCTGCAGAAACCTTGGTTCACCGTCCCGATCTAGGCCACCGTCGACCCGTGGCGTGCACCGCCACCATCACCATGCGCGCCGCCTGACTCCGAACCACCAGCCATCTCTCACGCGCGCAACCGAGCTGCCATTCACCGGCAAAATCTCGGTTGAAGTTCGGCCAACCCCCAAACTGTCGAAATAGATTCTTGCTTTTTCCGACCTAGGTTGCCGGTCGTTGGTGAAACGGGCACCAGATCTGGGCCCCTGACGTGATGGAGAGCAAAAACCCCTAAGGTTTCGAGTCCATCCGACGTCGGTAAGGGTCTTATCGGGGCTTCGATATTTTTGGCCGTTTTGGTTAAATTCGGTAAGGTTTCCGGCTCAAATTTTTGTTGTTGGTGAACGATTTAATTGTTATACTGATAAATGTTTGTTTTCCGGCAGATTTGGTGTATTTGAGTCATCGAAAAGGATTTTCGGTTATCGCCGGCGATAATCCGGCGACTTTTCCGGCAGATATCATCACCTTCGGGTAAGTGAGCTCAAACCCGCCGACCCGACCCGACCCGATTGACCGACCCGACCCGGTTGACCGACCCGACCCGGTTGACCGACCCGACCCAGTGAGTCAACTCGCCCGAGTCAACTCAGTGAGTCAACCCAGAGAGTCAACTCGCCCGAGTCAACTCAGTGAGTCAAACCAGTGACGTCAGCATGACGTCAGCGTTGACTTTGACCGCATATCAGCGTTGACCGTTGACTTTGACCAAAAAGTCAAATTTTCCGAAAACTCTTATTTTATGTTTTTCAACGTCCTGAGTTCGATTTAGAAGCCCGTTTTGCAAAATTCTGACCCGAAGGCCTCCGAATCTGACCTTGAACCCGAAAGTGTTTAATTTTATTAAGAGCTCTATGGATAAGAACTGAAATATTAATTTGTGTATTTGAAGGTATGCAAGTATCTTGGTATTCGAAATGTCATGGAACATCCAATCCGGATTTGAATGCGATCGAATGTAGTATCATGAGTCAACCGGTATAACTCGGAACTAAGGTAATACACTACTACCTCTTGTATGCTTTATTAGCATGTTGGTATGTGTTAATGCATGCATAAAAATGATGATAAATACTGTTAATTCTGCTCAAGTCAAACCGAATATGGAAACAAGTATGATATTCTAGATAAGATTGAAATGCTCGAATAAGAAGATCAATAAATCAGAAGGATCTGGAGTTCAATAAGTAATTAATAAGATAATAAATCTCCAAATTCGACTCTTAGTGTCAAATGATAAAATGTAAAGAAAATTTGGATATGAGATTACGAAAATGCCCTTGAGGTATGAGAATGACTAAAATACCCTTGGAATGGGAAGAGGTCTAGAAATCTACAGTGAATATGGTAAATCAACTCGATTCATAGAGAAACCTCGATCTATTGATAAGTTATGGTAACAAGATTTAAACGTTCGAGATTGTAAGGTGTTAGACTTCCTTGAATTTAGAATGAACCCCTGAATATATATATATATATATATATATATATATATATATATATTTACGGGAAACTATTCGTACCTCTAAATTGATCAAGCGACTCAAATACTGAATTGATCATAATGATAAGTATTGGAAATACTGTCATGGTTAAATCAATTAGAAGGGTCGTATTGACCAAAAATGCTGAAGTATCCTTGGATACCGAGGTTTGCAAATTAACTGAAAGGATGGATAAACCCTTGAGTTCTGAAAGGAATGGAGTGGTTGGAGGTACCGAAATTTCTTAAATAGCTGATACACCCACGAGTACTTAAATGATTGAAATACTACAAATGGTCTAATTGACAGTAATGATGGATATCTCGAACATTGAAATGACCGAAATACCCCCATTGACCAGAATAAGCGAATTGTCTTGATAAAATTCTGGAAATGTCGATAAAGCTGAAAATGACCGAAATGCCCTCAAGGGTTGAAGCATGACTTACGTACGTTAGTCACTCTAGATATTAATATAAGGGTGGAAGTCTTCCCACACAGAGTATTAGTTCGACTACTCCGTGGCAAGTTCTGTGGTGAAATATGGAGGCAACCATTCAGATATACGATACAATCAGTATTTGGAAATGATACTTGTGAAGTGCGTACATCAGAAGGTTTGGTTAGTACTGCAAGGTTGGAATATGTTAGTTTGAATGGTTTTGGAGGCTCGATAAATTTCTAGAAATCTTAAATATTTTGAATCGTCATATCATCATTAATGGGCTAAATTACGAAATCACCCCTGATAGTTAAATGACCAAGATGCCCTCGTTGGCCCAAGTAATCAAAATAGCCCGAATGTATCTGATATAGTGAAAGGTCTTGACGTAGAAATCTCTGAAGGTCTGGTTGGATACCTGATGAACAAATAGAACTTCTGAGCTACTGTTTACGCCTTGTTGGTATGAATTACCAAAATGCCGTGTATGATAAAATGACCATAATGCCCCTGGTAGGCTTAAATGGCTAAATCACTCATGATATGCCTAAAACTCTCAAGATCTTGATGTATCATCTCCCGACTATCTGATTTGAACTGGTAGTACAAACCTCTCTTTTAATAGAGACATTGTTTCAAAGATCTGTTCAATTGTCAAAAGTTAATGTGTTCTCCTCAGTAAATGTCAAGTATCTCCAAGGAGTAAATTGTTCCACCTAGTGTGTTCCATGTGTGTCACACGACCGTTTTGCATACTGTTTTACATGTTATGATACCGATCACGTGCACTTGATTGACATATTTGAAATCACATGACATGTTTTATAATAAGCATGACCGTACTGTATTTCTGATATATGTATATGCACCTGATATGACAAATATATTATATGGATAATGTATTACTAGAAATACAGTTAATGATTAATGAACTATTGATGATAAGATTCACTGGGGTAATTGGGACATGATATGACGTTACCTACGGCTCAGCCCTGATCCAGCTGGTAAGACCGCCCGTTTACGGATCCTAGGCTTCGGCCAGATCCGCCCGTTTACGGATCCTAGGCTTCGGCCAGGTCCGCCCGTTTACGGATCCTAGGCTTCGGCCAGGTCCGCCCGTTTACGGATCCTAGGCTTCGGCCAGGTCCGCCCGTTTACGGATCCTAGGCTTTGGCCAGGTCCGCCCGTTTTCGGTTCCTATGCTTCGGCAAGGACCGCCCGTATTCTAAGGTATTTCCTTAGGATGGTACCCATGCCCAATGGGCTCGGGTTAATGCCTGTACATGATACTGCACTGAGGAAACTAAATACTAGAGTATGGTTGGAGGGTAAATAAAGAATTGAAAATGTATTCTACTGCTACTTGAAACATATGTATATGATATAAAAAGGTTTACTGCATTGTTACATTTCATGCATTAATGTTGCATTGTTGGAACACACTAGACCCCAAACTCTCTGATTCCTCTCTCGTATGCTACCAGCCTATATAATTCCCGTCTAATTCTCAAGGTCTGAATAAAGAACAAATATCGTTATTCTCGAGTATGATGCAACCTCGAAATAGTAGAACAGAAATGGAGGTCGTTATTGCGCGGAACATCATGAAAATGTTATGCTTACCATATATCTGCATGAGCTTATAGCATCTTCTGGTAGTTTTGTATTACTGAGCTTTTCGAAGCTCACGTTGTTTTTACCATCGCAGGTTAAAAGAATATATGATGGTATGATGGTTGACACTAGTGTTCGGAGTTGTTTCGGCGTTGCCTTTGGAGTACGGTACTGTATAGTTAATGGGCATGTAAGTCATGTATTGTTTTACAGCAGTGTCTGTAAAGTGTTTTCTGAAATTTTGTTATATATTTAAATGACATCCCGAAATGATATTTTAAACAGAAGTTGGTTTTACAATTTAATAAGTGTTTTTAAAAAAATGTTTTTATGTGTATTTTTAATGGGGGTCGCTTTTGTGACCCTAATGTGACTTCCTAGGGTCCGTTGTAACGCATAGGCGGGTCTAGGGGGGTTACATTTAGTGGTATCAGAGCTTAGAGTTGTGTCATTCTGGGTAGATCGGCCGATCGTCTGTCATAGGAAGTTTGGTCTATGCATGCCCCTAGAACATAACCGTACTCCTCCGTGCCGAGAATCCGATGTCAAATCCTTTCATTTAATAAGTACATCTAACCCTTCTGTCCATAATAGCTTGATCTGTACTGGAAAGGAATATCGGTAATGTTTGTCTACGAATTGGATTAAATTGATGGATTTAAATCTGGATAGAGAACCTAAGATGGTTTATGCATGTGAAATAGAAAATCCGATACAGATTAAGAATAAACGTTTGATCATATGAGGTAGCTGATATAAGATTTCATCTAAGGTAGCTCGGTGATAATGATTGTGGTTGAAAATATTCTGATGAGATTTTGATAAAAGTATTACGAATTTAAAAGAAAGGTGCCTGCGAGATTGGTGAATGTATAAATTATGCGGTGACTCTGTTATGCACGAAGTAAATGATTATCGGAGTAATGCGTTGAAGGTAAGTGACATAGGTTTAAAACCTTGGTTATGTTTGAACGGTTAGAAGAAATATATTTTTGGAAAAAAAAATGGCAAGATGGTTTTGAGCTCAAGTCAATCAGAGTGACTAAGGATGCTACAAGATGGGTCTGTGATCATTTGAGAGAGAGAGAGTCCCGAGAAACAAGTATGTTCGGATAAAATTGTTTTGGTACATGAAAAGATGAAAGAGCAGCTTTTGCATCTCTCTGACTCAGATAAATTTCGAGGACGAGATTTCTTTTAAGGGGGAGAGAATTGTAACACTTAAAAAAAAATATTATAATAATAAAATATCCTACCTACTCCCATTATTTCCCCCCAATAATTATCCCCCCAATTATTTCCCCCTTTACTTTTTCCCACGGCAGAACCCCCTTCAATTATTGAGTTTATTTTCTTGTTTTCTCTCAACACCAAACCAACCGGCCACCCTCCCCGATCTATACCACCGTCGGACGGTGTGCGACACCGCCAGTACCGACGGTTTCGTCGTCGCAGCCCGAGCTCAGCCGTGCCGGTCACTCGCGGCCGTTGTGCGCCGCCTGTCGTGGAGAACGACTCAAAGTTTCTGCAGAAACCTTGGTTCACCGTCCCGATCTAGGCTACCGTCGACCCGTGGCGTGCACCGCCACCACCACCATGCGCGCCGCCTGACTCCGAACCACCAGCCACCTCTCACGCGCGCAACCGAGCTGCCATTCACCGGCAAAATCTCGGTTGAAGTTTGGCCAACCCCCAAACTGTCGAAATAGATTCTTGCTTTTTCCGACCTAGGTTGCCGGCCGTTGGTGAAACGGGCACCAGATCTGGGCCCCTGACGTGATGGAGAGCAAAAACCCCTAAGGTTTCGAGTCCATCCGACGTCGGTAAGGGTCTTATCGGAGCTTCGATATTTTTGGCCGTTTTGGTTAAATCCGGTAAGGTTTCCGGCTCAAATTTTTGTTGTTGGTGAACGATTTAATTGTTATACTGATAAATGTTTGTTTTCCGGCAGATTTGGTGTATTTGAGTCATCGAAAAGGATTTTCGGTTATCACCGGCGATAATCCGGCGACTTTTCCGGCGGATATCATCACCTTCGGGTAAGTGAGCTCAAACCCGCCGACCCGACCCGACCCGATTGACCGACCCGACCCGGTTGACCGACCCGACCCGGTTGACCGACCCGACCCAGTGAGTCAACTCGCCCGAGTCAACTCAGTGAGTCAACCCAGAGAGTCAACTCGCCCGAGTCAACTCAGTGAGTCAAACCGGTCAACCAGTGACGTCAGCATGACGTCAGCGTTGACTTTGACCGCATATCAGCGTTGACCGTTGACTTTGACCAAAAAGTCAAATTTTCCGAAAACTCTTATTTTATGTTTTTCGACGTCCTGAGTTCGATTTAGAAGCCCGTTTTGCAAAATTCTGACCCGAAGGCCTCCGAATCTGACCTTGAACCCGAAAGTGTTTAATTTTATTAAGAGCTCTATGGATAAGAACTGAAATATTAATTTGTGTATTTGAAGGTATGCAAGTATCTTGGTATTCGAAATGTCATGGAACATCCAATCCGGATTTGAATGCGATCGAATGTAGTATCATGAGTCAACCGGTATAACTCGGAACTAAGGTAATACACTACTACCTCTTGTATGCTTTATTAGCATGTTGGTATGTGTTAATGCATGCATAAAAATGATGATAAATACTGTTAATTCTGCTCAAGTCAAACCGAATATGGAAACAAGTATGATATTCTAGATAAGATTGAAATGCTCGAATAAGAAGATCAATAAATCAGAAGGATCTGGAGTTCAATAAGTAATTAATAAGATAATAAATCTCCAAATTCGACTCTTAGTGTCAAATGATAAAATGTAAAGAAAATTTGGATATGAGATTACGAAAATGCCCTTGAGGTATGAGAATGACTAAAATACCCTTGGAATGGGAAGAGGTCTAGAAATCTACAGTGAATATGGTAAATCAACTCGATTCATAGAGAAACCTCGATCTATTGATAAGTTATGGTAACAAGATTTAAACGTTCGAGATTGTAAGGTGTTAGACTTCCTTGAATTTAGAATGAACCCCTGAATATATATATATATATTTACGGGAAACTATTCGTACCTCTAAATTGATCAAGCGACTCAAATACTGAATTGATCATAATGATAAATATTGGAAATACTGTCATGGTTAAATCAATTAGAAGGGTCGTATTGACCAAAAATGCTGAAGTATCCTTGGATACCGAGGTTTGCAAATTAACTGAAAGGATGGATAAACCCTTGAGTTCTGAAAGGAATGGAGTGGTTGGAGGTACCGAAATTTCTTAAATAGCTGATACACCCACGAGTACTTAAATGATTGAAATACTACAAATGGTCCAATTGACAGTAATGATGGATATCTCGAACATTGAAATGGACGAAATACCCCCATTGACCAGAATAAGCGAATTGTCTTGATAAAATTCTGGAAATGTCGATAAAGCTAAAAATGACCGAAATGCCCTCAAGGGTTGAAGCATGACTTACGTACGTTAGTCACTCTAGATATTAATATAAGGGTGGAAGTCTTCCCACACAGAGTATTAGTTCGACTACTCCGTGGCAAGTTCTGTGGTGAAATATGGAGGCAACCATTCAGATATACGATACAATCAGTATTTGGAAATGATACTTGTGAAGTGCGTACATCAGAAGGTTTGGTTAGTACTGCAAGGTTGGAATATGTTAGTTTGAATGGTTTTGGAGGCTCGATAAACTTCTAGAAATCTTAAATATTGTGAATTGTCATATCATCATTAATGGGCTAAATTACGAAATCACCCCTGATAGTTAAATGACCAAGATGCCCTCGTTGGCCCAAGTAATCAAAATAGCCCGAATGTATCTGATATAGTGAAAGGTCTTGACGTAGAAATCTCTGAAGGTCTGGTTGGATACCTGATGAATAAATAGAACTTCTGAGCTACCGTTTACGCCTTGTTGGTATGAATTACCAAAATGCCGTGTATGATAAAATGACCATAATGCCCCTGGTAGGCTTAAATGGCTAAATCACTCATGATATGCCTAAAACTCTCAAGATCTTGATGTATCATCTCCCGACTATCTGATTTGAACTGGTAGTACAAACCTCTCTTTTAATAGATGCATTGTTTCAAAGATCTGTTCAATTGTCAAAAGTTAATGTGTTCTCCTCAGTAAATGTCAAGTATCTCCAAGGAGTAAATTGTTCCACCTAGTGTGTTCCATGTGTGTCACACGACCGTTTTGCATACTGTTTTACATGTTATGATACCGATCACGTGCACTTGATTGACATATTTGAAATCACATGACATGTTTTATAATAAGCATGACCGTACTGTATTTCTGATATATGCATATGCACCTGATATGACAAATATATTATATGGATAATGTATTACTAGAAATACAGTTAATGATTAATGAACTATTGATGATAAGATTCACTGGGGTAATTGGGACATGATATGACGTTACCTACGGCTCAGCCCTGATCCAGCTGGTAAGACCGCCCGTTTACGGATCCTAGGCTTCGGCCAGGTCCGCCCGTTTACGGATCCTAGGCTTCGGCCAGGTCCTCCCGTTTTCGGTTCCTATGCTTCGGCAAGGACCGCCCGTATTCTAAGGTATTTCCTTAGGATGGTACCCATGCCCAATGGGCTCGGGTTAATGCCTGTACATGATACTGCACTGGGGAAACTAAATACTGGAGTATGGTTGGAGGGTAAATAAAGAATTGAAAATGTATTCTACTGCTACTTGAAACATATGTATATGATATAAAAAGGTTTACTGCATTGTTACATTTCATGCATTAATGTTGCATTGTTGGAACACACTAGACCCCAAACTCTCTGATTCCTCTCTCGTATGCTACCAGCCTATATAATTCCCGTCTAATTCTCAAGGTCTGAATAAAGAACAAATATCGTTATTCTCGAGTGTGATGCAACCTCGAAATAGTAGAACAGAAATGGAGGTCGTTATTGCGCGGAACATCATGAAAATGTTATGCTTACCATATATCTGCATGAGCTTATAGCATCTTCTGGTAGTTTTGTATTACTGAGCTTTTCGAAGCTCACGTTGTTTTTACCATCGCAGGTTAAAAGAATATATGATGGTATGATGGTTGACACTAGTGTTCAGAGTTGTTTCGGCGTTGCCTTTGGAGTACGGTACTGTATAGTTAGTGGGCATGTAAGTCATGTATTGTTTTACAGCAGTGTCTGTAAAGTGTTTTCTGAAATTTTGTTATATGTTTAAATGACATCCCGAAATGATATTTTAAACAGAAGTTGGTTTTACAATTTAATAAGTGTTTTAAAAAAAATGTTTTTATGTGTATTTTTAATGGGGGTCGCTTTTGTGACCCTAATGTGACTTCCTAGGATCCGTTGTAACGCATAGGCGGGTCTAGGGGGTTACACAACCCGCGTCCACACTTAATTTTAGTGGTTCCGATGAAATTTTTGCATACACAAGGCGTTGAACTCGAGTTCTGTTTAAATAATCTTAAACTGCTTAACACTTGGACCAAAGGTATCATGTTTTTCTATGGTGTAATCCAGTGGCCTTTAAGGCCTGGATTCAGAAAAGCCCAAAGACAGGTAAAGTTACATAATTTATGATAATCTATTTTATGGTTTTATGTGGACATATAAATTGATCTGTTTTAAGTTAAAATCAAGACAATCGATCTGTTTGAAAGCCCAAAAATTTAATACTTTAGTCAACCATTTTGTTAAGAAAAATGTAATTTTGACGCTTTCTGAAATGTGAAATGTCAAATTTAACTTAAAAAAATAGGGGTTAAATTAATTAAAATGTTTGTATATTTTTTAATGTTAAATATGACGTTTAACTTTTCAAAAAACATATATTTATGTTTCGAATCTTGATATTTGTCATTTGAAATGTCAAAATTATTTATTTAATAAAAAATGATTATGCTGTCTATAGAAAAATAAGTAGTTTATAAGGATACGCAAAATAATTTGAACCCAATAAAATTTGAATCGACAGAAACATCTTAAAAAAAGGACGTGAGTGACGGGTTTTCAATTAAAACTTTCATGTCAAGTCGGTGTAGAATTTGATCAAATACGAACTCAACAACTAGTCATAGTAGAAAAACGGATGATATTTATCTAAAAAAATTTGAGTTGAAATCGCTTTGTTTGCAAGGTGTGTATTGTCAAATGGTTAAGAACATATATGAACAAATATTACCTTGAAATCATTTTATGAATAAAAATAATAATTTTATGTCAGATCCAAATATTAAATGTTTATATAAAAATTGAATTAAAAACATAATCTAAGAAAGAGATTTCTCTATTATTTATAATATATATAAAATCTCTAGTTGGGTTTGTTTCACGAGTTAACTAGATACTAATTTAATTAAAATTTCTTACTGAATTGGTGTCACGACTCACGAGTTAACCGTTTACCAAATTTATTGAATAAAAATGCTAAACTACCCTTTTTCAAATGGTTAATTAATTTTATTTTAAGAGTGATTTTGTATTTTTCATGTTTTTATATAAATTTTATAAAAACCAAATTAGAAAAAGACCGAACAAATTTTTAAATAATATTGTAAATATATATTTTTATATTATTAATTTAATTTTATCCAATATTTTATAATCTATCGACATTCTACACGGTGTAAAACTCAATAGTATGAATGTATAAAACTAAGGATTATTATCCCATACACATGTGGTAGAAATTTTTTGTTTTTCACAAACGCTTCAAGTTTAGGGTTTAGTATTTTAGTTTAGAGTTTAGGAGTTCATGGTTAGAATTTAAGCTTTAGGGTTAAGATAATATGGTTAGAGATTTAAGTTTTATTCTATAAACCTAAAATTTTAACTCTAAGCTCAAAATTTTATCACCAGTCTCTAAATTCAAAATTATAAAATATTATACCTTAAAACTAAGTATGAAATAATTATCCTAAGATTAAACCTTTATATTTTTATCTTCTTGAAGATTTTCTAAAATTTTAGATTTTAATCTTATCCCTCGTATATGTTAAATTAATGACTCAACCGTCTCTTTTAAGTCTTAACTCAATGCAAAATAAAACATAGAAAGCAAAGCTCAAGAAACGAAAAGCTCAGTACTCAGCACTCAGCAGCGTTTTGTACAACATCTTTCTCTCCCACTTTATCCTCACTCGTTCCCTGAAGGCTGAATCTTGCCATCATTCTAGCACAAACCCAAACCCCACAAAAACAAACAACTCATCCCTCTCTCTCTCTCCTTCACTCACAGGTATGTCTTCCTCTCTCTTGTTTATGCAGATACTACTTGCTTCAAGTAATGTTTATTTTGTTTAAAGGTTGAAACTTGAAAGGAACATTGAGTTTATGTTCAAGTTAAAGATTCTTGTTTACATTCTCGGTGAATTCTTTTTTTCTTTTTGGCTTGATAATCTTGAAAATGAGATGAAATATGGGTTATGGTTTTAGTTTGGAGATGTTTATTGTACACGAAGTTTTTTCCTGTTAGTAAGATCAAGCTGTTGCCTGTTTATAACTTGTAACTATCTTCAAGGTTTTTACCAAGTTCTTGTTCAGCTTTGTTGATCTTTTTTAATTGCACCTACTTTTCTTGGTTCACCACCCTTCATTATACTTATTAAATGAAGGCTGGTTGATTGGCTTTTTTGGGTTTTTCAGATCCCATTTTGTTCTTCTTTCCCATAATCTATTAGCTCATAGTACTTAGGGTTTTCCAGCTTAGTTATGGATGTTCTGCAATTTACATGTCTTGGTGTCTTGCTTACATAGTTTTAGCAGAGATTAGGGAGATGTAAAGTGTATTGGCTGTGAGTTAGGTTCTTCAAGTAATTAGTCTTGGCATATTTTCAGGATTATGGCAAAATTGTGACATGGAGGTGTTTACCATGGTTTTTGTAATGTTTTGAATTGGTGAATTGTATTTAGAAGGAAAGTTGCTGAACTTCTTGATTGTCAAGAGTGATGGATGGAAGGCAATTAGATTTCAATGCACCACTTTTATCTGTGAGGCGGATTTCTGCGGCATCCGCCTTTTCTCGTAGAGATAAGCAGAAGATAATCAAGAACTCTCCTCCCACAGAACAATACACTCCTCCCTTGAGTAACTCGGATGTGAGTTTGGATCTGGTAAGGGGACCTGTTGCGGTACCTTTTATATGGGAGCAGATCCCTGGGAAAGCGAAAAGTGGCATTGGCAGTGAATTTCAGCTGAATAAGGAAGCTTTTGGTAAGGTTTTGGGCAAACATCCTGTGGAAAAAGACTTTGAAAATCCGAATCTGGTTAGGCCTCAAACCGAAACAGACTCTGAGAATGATGATGATGCTTATTCTGATGCACTTGAGACCTTGTCCCCAACAGGTTCATTCTCTATGAATTGTAGTGTAAGTGGTGTAAGCGGACCAGATGGACCGGTTGCAAAACCGTCGGGAACATTCTCAACGGATCCACAAACTTTGGATTTTATGATGACTCGCTTTTTACCTGCTGCCAAGGCAATGACTCTGGCTCCTCAATGTCCTAAAGAGGTTAAGAAAGAGGTTGTTCGGGACAGGAAACCTCTAGATAACCAATACGAGTCGAATATCATTCCATGTTACAACGAGGACGATGATGAGGAGACTGAAGATGAATGCGATGACTATAAGGATTCTGGCAATATATCAAGAAAAGCTTGTGGCTTATTGCCTCGATTATGCTCTAAGAACTCTATGTGCCTCTTAGATCCTGTGCCAGGATTAAAAGTCAGGACCCGATCTTCAATGCCTTCCACTCATGAGGTTGCAAAGCCAGGCAAAGCCTACATGAAGTCTAACCGTCAAATTGTTGAGACGGTCAGTACTCAGTACAGATCTTTCTTCTTTATTCCTTCAAATCACTATTCTTCTATGTTCTTACTGCAAGTGTTAGATATTTGAATGAATTGCTCACATGTACTTTATTATTTTGTATCTTTGCAGTATATCTGTGATGTTGTTCATAAGAACAAATCATGCTGCGGAGTTCGTTCCCCCGGGCTTCCAGAGAACAAATCAAACAGTGCAGTACTCAGGCTCCTAGAGGAAAAATCGGATAGTTGAGAAAACATTGTATGTAGATGCTGTAAATTATCATTCTCTAACGACGATATCGTCGATTCCAATCGCAGTTTCATTTTGAAAACACTAACACTTTCTTCCTTAACAGGAACTAGTAACTCACTTTTCCCAGCAGTTCGGATTCAACATGGTGAGAGCTGGTTAAGATTTTGCAGCAGCCTACCATTTATATTTTCTCCTTCCATTTACCTTGTATCATACGGCAAGTGTATTTTTGTTTGCTCTTGTTGTACGAGCTTTGTAAGTTCTTTATTTCCTACATTCAGAAACATATTTTGAACTTGAAATCTTGTAGTTCATGTGCTGTTTTGTCCTGCACAGGAGTCAACATATTGTTCTGAAAAAAAAAATATGAACACACGGAGGATTTTTTTGTTTATTTTTCTTGTGTATTTTCTTGGTCTGCCATATTTTGTGTAGCTCAACTTTATGCAAGGACTAGTTAATTAGCAGAGCAATTCAATCCCCATAAACCGGGTTCAGGTTCAGTTTATTTCGAGTTGGTTTTGAACATTTTTGTTCACTATGGCCCGGCCCAGTCTATGAAACCTCTAATAATGTAGCACTTGGGTAAGCGACTTGCCCTATGCGTATTACTCAAGGAATGGTTTTTATATGAATAATACAAATAAATAAATTTATTATAAAGGCAAATATTATTTTTTTGTATACTAATAATATTTTATTTTTAAAATTTAAGAGAAAAACAATTTAATATCTGTTTTTTTGAATTAAATATCAAAAAGTTGAATACATACGTGTTATACAATTATTATATTGATATATTGTTAACATAAAAAAATTACACAAATATATCTGTTAACTTTAAAATCTAAAATTTAAATCTCTAACTTTAATACCTTAATATTTAACCCTAAATTTCAACTCATAAACTTTAAATTTTAAAGCATATACCCTAAACTCCTACTACATAGAAAGTACACTATTCTTAACTTGGGTCCCATTGGTGCAATATTTTTGTGTATTATTCAAAATAAATAAATTAATACTATGTCTCGCTGATAAGGGACAAAGGGTAAAATTAGAGAAATAGAATAGTTTAAATTTTTATTTAAGAAATAGGGTTGTTTGGGAGAAATTTTAATGAATAGGTCAGTTTTTACAGTACCACGCCGTGTGGAGGTAGAGAGGTTGGACCTTACCATGTGCAAGTGGCGAGGTGCAGGTAAAATTAAAAAAAAAACTTAACTTTTGCAAAGTTAGCAGGCGTGCAGTACACAGGATCTCGCCAACTCCACATGGCGAGGTCCAAAGAACGCCATAAGCACATGGCGAGGTCCTCAAATACTATAAATTTTGGCCTAAATTCTAACATTTTCTCCAAACAACTTCTATCCCTTAAATAAAATTTTAAACTACCCTATTTCCCCAAATTTACCGAGACAAAGGTACTTATGAGTGGGGCTGCCCCAATGCCATAAAAAACTAAAGTTTACTTTTATTATATGCCTTAATTATAAAATAAATAATCAAATTATATTCATTATTTAAAGGATAAGTCTACCACGTGCGACGAACACAGTTAAACACCACTAATGTTGAATACCGCTGAATACCATTAAATTAATTAATAAAGATTTAAAATTTCAAGGACCCATCATACAATTAATAATTATTTTAAAAAAATCAATTAAATTAGTTTTTATATATATTAAAGTTTTATTTTTTCAATAAGGATAAATTATATATTTAGTACCTCACCTATTTCCGTATTTCTATTGAACTCATTATTTAAATATCATTTCAATTTGACCCTATTCTTTATAAAAAAATAATTTAACCCTCTACCTAAAACCCTAAACTATTAAACCTATACCCTTAAAAATAATTTCACCATCATCGATTCAATTCAATTGAATTGAATTGTCGGCCATCATCAATGAATTTGTTTTGTTTTTTTTAATTCAATTTAAATTGTTTTTTTAAAATTGTTTTTTTTTGAAAGGTAATATGTTTTTTTTTAAATTCACTTTACTTATTTTTTTTAATTCTAATTAGAATTAGAATTAGAATTAAAATTCACCCACCATCATTATAACAATAATAAGGAGATACAACTTGACCGACATTTACATCCTCATTTCCGATTTTACATGAGAGAAGTCAGAACTATAGTTTACTCTCAATTTCTGGAGTTCTATAAAAATGTTATAATTGAAGCCATGGCAAAGACTTTTTTTTTGGGGGGGGGTACGTACATACATAAAAATTCTTTTTTATTCAAAAAGGAGGAGAGAGAAAATGCTCTGTAGGCGCACGTTAGCAGGCCTAACGGCCTAGGGAATTTCTTCTTCTTCCTTGCGATCCTTTAGGGTTTTCTGGTGATTTCTTGGGGATTTGCGACTTTCTTGCTTCCTTTTATGTCTTCTGTTGACTGGAAGAGCTATTTGTTTGGGGGAGGGGATGATCAGGCCTTGGAATTCTTTGCCCCGTCGGTTGCAGAAGGCTCGGTCGTGATTGAACCTCCGGCGGAGATTTTTGACGCTGGGATTTCAGATTGGCAGTGTGCTCTTGTTGGGCAATTTATTGGCTCTGCTCCAAATTTTGCTGCGCTTAAGAAGATTGTCGATTCTTTATGGGGAAAATCTGTTTCGAAGGTGAGCATCGCTGGATCTAACCTCTATGTTTTCACTTTTGTATCTGCTGCTGAGCGAGATTGGGTGCTGGAGAATGGCCCTTGGCATATCCATCATAAACCGCTTGTTTTGCGTAAATGGGAACCAAACCTGCAACAATTGGATTTTGATCTTGGGCGTATGCCGATTTGGATCCAGTTTTTCAATGTTCCACTTGAGTTGTTTTCGAAAAAGGGGCTCAGCTACATTGCCAGTGCTGTGGGTACGCCAATGTATATGGACTCTGTTACTGCTTCGCGAGAGAGGCTTGAATTTGCCAAGGTGTGTGTTGAAGTCGAAGCAGGGCAATTGATTCCTCGGAGTATCCCTGTTCGTATGAAGGATCACTCACTTGTGCAAGTTCATGTGAAAGTCCCGTGGATGGCTCCTTGTTGCTCCTTTTGCAAGGTGTTTGGGCATTCTGACAAAGCCTGTTCTGCTCCGGGAAATGAAAAGCGTACTGCATGGAGAGTTAAGGCACCGGTCCCTGATGTGAATGTTGCTACTGAGGGTTTGATTCAGGGTGAGTGTTCTACTGGTAATGTCGATGGGGTGCAGGATGTTGCAGGTGAGCAAATTGCTGAGGAAATTCTGGATGCTGCACAGAATGTTGATGTGAGTGTTGCGGATAGTATTGCAGTGAAGGTTGCGACTGTTGATAAGAGCATTGAGGTGCATGTGGATGTGAATACTGCTGTTATGCAGGACCATCCTACTGGTACCCCCCTTGTGACTGCTCCTTCAATGCAAAAGCCAGAGGATTTTCCCCCTCTGCAAAGTTCTGAGGGCAAGAAGAAAGTGCCAAAGAAGAAGGGCTCAACTGTTATCTCGAAGAATAAGTTCGATGTGTTAGCTGGGGTTGATCAAGATATTCGATTGCCGAGAGCCGCAGCTCAGGGTGTAGCCAATCTTCTCCAGGAAATGAAGTCTAAGAAGGACAAACTTAAGCTTAAGATTCCTGGTGTTGTGGATGGTTTGGGGGGTGCTGCTGCTTCTCAATGAGCTTAGCATTTTGGAATATTCGGGGCTTCAATGACCCCAAGAAGCAGAGGACGGTTTTGAAGCGTATGAATGATCTTCATATTGATGTATTTTGTTTACTTGAGACGCGTGTGCGAGAGCCAAAATCAAAGGAAATTCTTGCTCGGTTTGCTGAAGACTGGACTGTATTTCACAATTATTCTTCGATTGGTTTGGGTAAAATTTGGTTGTTTTGTCGTAAGGATCTCCCTTTTAGTTTGATTTTTTCTGGATCTCAGTCTATTACTTTACGAGGGGAGATTGAGGGCCAAAGCTTCTTTATCTCTGCTGTATATGGTAGCAATGATGGTACTGACCGCAGATGCTTATGGGAACAATTGCGGCAGGTGGGATCTATGGTTGGTGATCATCCATGGATTGTGGGGGGGACTTCAACGTGATCCTTAGTGCAGAAGAGAGTTCGGATTTCGCGCAGCTTGGGCCTCATACATCCCCTGATATGGATGAATTTCAGTGTTGTTTGGGGGAGGTGGGCCTATGTGACCATCCTTTTGCTGGGCCTCTGCTTACTTGGTCAAACAGGCAGGAGGGGACCTACCTGGCCCGTAAGCTTGACCGGGTCCTTGTCAACTCTAAATGGTTTGTGGATATTACCCATTCTAGCGTTGAATATCTGGCACCGGGTGTATCGGATCATTGCCTTGGGCTAGTTCGGATCCATGATAGGCCTCCTGTGAATAGGCCAAAGCCGTTCAAATTTTTTAATTTCTGGGCTCAGCACCCTAGCTTTGGTTCCATTGTTGCATCTTCTTGGGCTGAACCTTGTGACGGTAGCCCAATGCAGATCCTTTTTGCCAAGTTGAAGCGACTGAAGCCTTGTCTGAGGGCTCTGAATAAAGGGCATTTTTCGGATATTTCCAGGAGAGTCGAGGATGTGCGGAAGGCTCTCGAGGATTTACAATTATCAAATCTTTCTGGTTCTTCTTCGAGTAGAGCTGTTTCTGATGAGAAGAGGCTTAGAGAGGAGCTTATCTCTCTTGAGCAAGCTGAAAATCAATTTTATAGGCAAAAGGCTAAGGTGGATTGGCTTAACCTTGGGGATAAGGGGACTCAGTTTTTCCACTCTGCGGTTGCTGAGAAACGGAAGCGGAGCACCATTCGTTTTGTGCGTGATGAAAATGGAAACAAAATTGACTCTTTTGAGGGAATGTCAGAGGTGTTCCTACGATTTTTTACTGGGCAAATTGGGTCTATTGATAATGATGTTCGGAGCTGTGACGTGGGTACAATCCGGAGTCTATTACAGAACTCTGTTTCTCCTGATGTTAGTGAGAACATGATTCGATCGATTACGGATGCTGAGATCAAGAATGCCATTTTCTCTCAGGGTAAAGATAAGGCGCCAGGGCCTGACGGGTATACATCGTGGTTTTTTCGAGCGGCTTGGAGTACTGTGGGTGCTGATTTCTGTGCAACAGTTAGGTATTTCTTTGATTCATCTTCTCTTCTTCCTGCGTTCAACGCAACTGCTGTTACACTGGTTCCAAAAGTACCGAATGCCTGCTCTCCTCGAGAATATCGTCCGATTTCTTGTTGCTTTGTGGTATATAAGGCCATTACCAAAATCCTGGTTGAGAGATTAACGGGATCGCTGTCTGGGTTAATTTCTTTAAACCAGTCTGCATTTATCAAGGGGCGGAGTATTATGGATAACACCCTTCTTGCCCAGGAGCTTGTAAAGGGGTATGGTCGACGGTCAATTTCACCTCGATGTGCCTTGAAGATTGACCTGCAGAAGGCCTTTGATTCGCTGCATTGGGGATTCCTTTCTACTGTATTGCAGGCTATTGGCCTTCCGGATAAGTTTCGACGATGGATTGAAGTTTGTTTTACTGGGAGCCGGTTCTCCATTTCCCTGAATGGAAGTCTTGTTGGATTCTTTAAGGGGCGGCGAGGGGTTCGACAGGGGGACCCTCTCTTCCCCTACTTGTTCGTTCTAGCAATGAACGTTCTCTCACATCTTCTGGATCTTGCAGCTATGAATGGCATCTTTCAGTTTCATCCGAAGTGCAGGAAAATCAAGCTGACCCATTTATGCTTTGCTGACGACCTCCTTATCTTCTGCAAGGGGAGCCTTGATTCCATTCTTGGTGTTCAAAGCGTGCTTGATGAGTTCTACTCTGTTTCTGGGCTCAAGCTCAATGTGGCAAAGTCGGAATTGTTCCTTGCGGGGGTTTCAGCTGAGCAACAATCACATTGGGGTTCTGTAATGGGCTTCAAGATTGGGCTGCTCCCGGTTCGATATTTGGGCATTCCTCTGGTTACCCGCAGATTGTCTGAAAAAGACTGCGATGCTCTTGTCGGGAAGGTGAAGAAGAGATTGGAGGCATGGAATAACAGGCACCTTAGTTATGCAGGTCGCCTACAACTTATTAATGCTGTTCTTTTTAGTATTATCCACTACTGGTGCCAACAGGTTCCTCTTCCTAAGTGTGTCATCAGACGCTTGGAACATCTTTGTATGCGGTTCTTTTGGCATGGAAAGGACTCTTCTGCGCATGGTGCTCGTGTGGGGTGGCAACATGTTTGTAAGCCTAAGGGAGAAGGGGGTCTTGGTGTCAAGGATTTACATCTGTGGAACAAGGCCTGTATGATCCGGTTAGCTCAAAAGCTTTTATCTAATGAGGGCTCCTTATGGATTATTTGGGTCCATACCTATGTTTTTAAGTCGTCTACATATGGGACAGTAGACCCTAAGCCCTGGTTTAGCTGGTGTATTCGAAGGATGCTCAAGATGCGATCTATTGTGCAGGCCCTGCCTCGGGGACCTTTGGCATTGCGTCTCATTTGTAATGAAATTAGGGAACCAGGTGTAAAGGTTTCCTGGGAGAAGTTGATTTAGTTTGGAGCACGTATCCCGAAACACGCTGTTATAGTTTGGATGGCCATTCTTGATAGATTGCCAACAACGGATAGACTTCAGCGTATGGGGTTGTCTGTTGATGGTTCTTGCTGCTTGTGTGCTGATGGGCAGGAATCTAGAGACCATATTTTCTCTGCTTGTCCCTATTCGAAACTGGTTTGGCAGGCTATGTTGGATCATTGTGGTTTCCATAGAGCTAGCTTAGAATGGGAAGCTGAGTTGGCCTGGTTATCTGCTAACTTGAGGGGAAAGAAAATGCGGGTGATCGTGTGCAAGATATTTTGGTGCTCGTTTGTTTATCACATCTGGGAGGAACGTAACTATAGGAGGTTTAGAGATAAAAAACGTGATTGTAATACCTTGATACATAGCATTAAAGAAACTGTAAATATACGTATACAGAGTATAGGGCATTTGTAACTAGTGATTTCGGATGCATGGGGAATTCCCTTGTGGGATGGCTGCCCATGATCCTTAGGGTGTATGGTTCAGTCTTTTGACTGCTTCTTTGGATAATAAACTCAATTTATCCAAAAAAAAAGACTTTTGGGGTGACAGTGGAGTTCATTGATATGTGAGTAACAAAATTCAGTGATCTCTCAACTTAGGGTTTAGGTTCATGGATAAATACCCTTACGTTATCATTGCTATTAAAATTAGTTGAGTTTGGCCGTATTATTTTTATTGCCCTGACATAATTCTTATGTCTTTCATGATCACATAGAGCTATCACGTTTCATTGCGGCAGGGAAACTTCATTGCAAGATTGACAAGGTAGCTGGTATTCTCGAAACAAACCGCCCTGATGCAAAGAATGCTCTTTACCAAGCCACCATTAAACAAGGTGACTTCTTATTAAATCGGATCCAGAAGCTGTCGCGAGTCATTGACCTATGAAATAGTTAGTTATATTAAACAATTCAAGAGAAATATGAAATTGGGTTTTCAAGACTGTTTTTCACTATAGTGATGCTTAGCAAGTCTTGAATAAACAGCGGGTCAATTTGAACATTTGTGTAAGCAGCAGCTATCAAGTGTAGTGTTTTTGCAACAACTAGCTGCATTGAAGTAGTAATATGAGAGTGTGTTCTAGACTTGATTGCTTTGAAGATTTTCTTGGCCGTAGGTGTTTTAATTGGATCGAGCTGCTCTTTTGTAATCAATTTTGGTTTTGGATGGGGGCTGGTGATCTATTGGTGTTAGGCGTGTAAATTTTGAGTTTTAAGATTAGAGTTGGGCTGCTGTTTGTATTCCCCTAGTCCGTAGGCACTCTTTTCCTCCATCATAGGTGTAGGGAGGTTTTTAACGAGGCTTACGAGTAAGGTTATTTTTAATAAAAATTACTTTTGCTGAGCAAAAAAAAAGAAAGTTTGCTAGATTCCGTTTGCAAGGTTCTAATTCGAATTAAAAAAATAAGTAAAGTGTATTTAAAAAATAATTTAAATTGAATTAAAAAAACAAAACAAATTGATTGATGATGGCCGGGAATTGAATTGAATTGAATCGAATCGAATCGATGATGGTGAAATTATTTTTAAGGGTATATGATTTAGGGTATATGTTTAAGAGTTTAAGGTTTAATAGTTTAGGGTTAAGGGTTAAATTATTTTTTATAAAGAATAGGGTTAAATTGAAATAATATTTAAATAATGAGGATTCAATAGAAATAAAAAATAGGTAAGGTACTAAATATATAGTTTACCCTTATTAAAAATAAAATTTAATATATAAAAAATAATTTAATTGAATTTTTAAAAATAATTATTAATTATATGATGGGTCCTTGAAATTTAAATCTTTATTAATTAATTTAATGATGTTCAGCGGTGTTCAGCATTAGCGGTAATCAGCGGTGTTCGTCGCACGTTGTAAAATTTTTCCTTATTTAAAATATGTGCCTAAAATTTTGTTTTCTAACCAAAGTAGGTGGCTCAAGATCGTTCATGTTCATTTCCTGGTGTAGTAGTTAAAAAAAATATTTAAAACGACAAACAAACACTATGCTTTATAAATTGGCTGTAGGACAAGTACTTAGAAAGATCTCACTTGCTGGGGGGGTTATATTTTACATGGTCAGATCCTTGACTAAGTGCTCACCCTCTTTCGGCCTCGTTTGCAACATCTTTATTAATCTGGGTTTTTCTTTTTCTTTTTGCTTGGCTGTGGTGGGGTTTTTCCTGGGAAAATATTGAGGTTATTAAAGTGAAAGGTGGATACTGATTTCTTGGGGGGCTTTGCAATGGGTCTTCGTCTCAGCTTCAATTTCAGTTCGTAGGTTTAGTCTTAACTGCAGATCCGGCAACCACTCCCTATCTTTCTGCTTTTTATCTTGCTTCAACTGCAATTCCAAAAATGAAACCAAGGAATTATTTCAAATGCACTTCTGTTGTTTAATAAAGATAAATGTGAAATGAAATTTGTAATTAATGATGCATAAATTCTATACATTTTCACAGGTAATGTATAAAAATACATCATCAATATGTCCAATATAAATTCTATAATTTTTTTGCAGGTTTGTCTCCTATAGTTAGAGACTAAGATAAACCTACATGTTACATGCACGAGTTTACATCCACAACACCCTTAATAAATTAGAAAAAAATATATTAAAATAATTTAAATTGCCTTCTGCAGGAGGCGACTTCACCATGTATTATAGTATTTGCTGTAAGTTTTCAAAATTTTCCCAACTTACCCTATTTTCTTAAAAAGAAATTTGAACTGCAATATTCCCCAAAATTTGCCATATATATGGAAAAAGCATTGTCCGCAGTGTGGGTAAGCTTCTCTCTCACCTTGCTCTCTCCCCTTCATTCTAGGTCGTGAGTTTTGAACCCTTTAAAAGCACCTCTTTCTCTTAGAATCTTCTTTTCCTTTTCCCTCCCTTCGAGGAAGGGATAAACTCAAAATTTTATGTTAGGGAGTGAACTTATAAAATTTTAGCGGAGCAAAATAAATTTTCGATAGAAATTTTTTAATTTTTTTTTCATATACGAATTTTAAATATCTAAGGGTGGCGATAGCCCCCTCCAGCCCCCATCGGTCCATCCTTGTCTCTAGGTAGGAATAGAATTCATCAAATATATACATTAACAATACATTAAACATTTTTGTATTTTTAAATAGAATTTATATCCTATACACTGGTGGTGGAAACTGAAAGTTTCCACAGGCGCCTTAGTTTTAGGGTTTAGGGTCTTAGTTTAGGGTGTAAGGTTTTGGGGTTTATGTGTAGGGGTTTAGAATTTAGAGACAGTCGTTAGAATTTAGGGTTTAGGGTTAGAATTTAGGGTTTAGAAGTTGGTGTTTTGTTTTTATGGTAATATGGTTATGATTTAGGTTTGAACTTATAAACCCTAAATTATAACCCTAAACTCTAAATTCTTACCACTATTCCTAAATTCTAAACTCGTACACCCTAAACCCTAAAACTAAGGCACTTGTGAAAACTTTCGATTTTTACCGCCAGTGTATATGATAATAATCCTTTTAAATATTTTTAATTATGTTGCATTATTTTTATTTAGTAATGTATACACTTTTAAAGGCTAAGTGCATCAAATAAAAAAATGTTATAATTTGTTTTATATTATTAAGTATATAAATTGTTGATGAACCGGATGATGTCATCTTATTAAAAGTGTTTAATAGTTTCTTTAACTTATCATTACAATTGCAAGTAATTCATTTTACGACTACAATTGAAATTAATTCGTATTACAACGATTAAAATCAATCATTTATATAATTGACAATCGAAATATATTAGGACATAGATTCACATAATTCTAGACACAATGATATTTAAAGCAAAACAAATTTAGACTGATTACTAGCGCATGGATAGAAATTGTCTGTCTTTTTATTATGTCTCTTTTATGTTTTTAATTTAAAATAATAGATTTAGGGTTTGGAGTTTAGGGTTTAAAGTTAAGGATTGTGATTAGGATTTAAGAAATTAGGAGTGTGGTGTATTTTTTAAGGTGTATGGTTTAGGGTTTAGGACGTATAAATTAAGGTTAGTGTTTAAAATTTAATTTTAAGTGATTTTCAGTGTGAAGCATAAAAAGGGGCAGAAGATTTTTACCCCTTCGCACAACATTTAATCCACACAGTGAGACTCCATCCTTGCCAAAATGTACAAGGCCTCGTTAACCTATTTGTGTATATTACAGTATTCGTGCACAAAATAAATCTTTTACATTTAAAAACTTCTAAAGAACCGAAATGATGTAATTAAATAGGCATTTACATATACATACGAACAGAAATCATCTGATTTGAGTGTCTCTATATATGTTCCAACACTAAAAATTAAGTTTAGTGTTTAAGATTTAGATTTAGGATTAAAATTTAAGGTTTAATGTTTAAGGTTTAAGATTTAGGATTTAGAATTGAAGTGTAAGGATTAATTTTTTAGTGTTGAGACATACATAAAACATCAAAAAGGATTAATGATTTCTATTCATATGCATGCATAGTATTAAAATATAAACCCAAAAATATATCCTAAAATAGCATTTTAGCTATTATGGTCATGAATAGGCTATTAAGCATCCTATATATGGGCGGTATGAAAAGATTATGGTGCATTTGACTCCACTTAAAAGTATCTGCTATATAGAAATATTAGAATTGTACCAATTTTTTTTAAATATATTAAAATTAACCCCACTAATTAATTTATTGGGATATGAGGTCAATAATACTTATTGGAGTAGTATAGAAATTCCCATAACCCATATCTCCCTCTGACCCACTATATGAAAATCATGGCTCCGCCATTGATCCTATAGGTCGGGTTGATTTTTTTTACTAGGCAAATAGAATTTTATTTAAAAAAAACTATAAAAACTTAATTCGACATTGTGTACCTCATTAAAAACTTCTTTAATTCTATAGTTCGGGTTGATCTGGATCATTGTCGATAATGGCGGATTCATGTTGGAATGAAGGCCGGGTTTGTTTAACATGGAAGTGGTGGTACAACTTGTCTTGAGATGTGTTAGCAGCTTGT
This sequence comes from Hibiscus trionum, assembly GCA_030270665.1. Classification (NCBI taxonomy): domain Eukaryota; kingdom Viridiplantae; phylum Streptophyta; class Magnoliopsida; order Malvales; family Malvaceae; genus Hibiscus; species Hibiscus trionum. The sequence goes on from BSYR01000069.1 coordinate 6,776,769, forward strand.
TCAAGTGCTGTCAATTTTGAGTTCAAGTTTGATGTGTTACGGACCTACGGTGTTTATGGTTACCAACAAAATTTTCTGTCTTTTTTTATGTTATTCAGGGATTCAAATAGCAGTTTGTGATCGTGTTAACGATACCGTTCAAAATTACTATTGTGAAAAATAGCGGTTTGCAATACTTGCAATTCATCTGCCTTCAAATTAGGGTTAAAGTTTAGAATTTAATTTTTAAGTATTTTTTAGTGTGGGCATAGAAAGAGAACATGGTTAGGGGGCAAAGGATTTTTATTCTAATTCTAAACCCTAAGTCTATTTTTTTTAGTATGTGGCATAAATAGAGGCACCGAAAAAGTATAAGATTTCTATTCTTACGGTGACTATGTTTTGTTTGGAGGGTAAAAATCCTCTGCCCCTTAATCATGCCCCCTTATATGCCCCCACACTAAAAATCACTTAAAAATTAAATTATAAACCTTAGCCCTAATTCCCACATACTAAACCCTACACTCTAAAAATACACCATACCTCTAATTCCCTAAACCCTAACTACAACCCCTAACCATAAACTATAAACTCTAAACCCTAAACTTATTATTTTAAAATGAGGCGTAAAAGGAGCATGGTAAAGAGGCAGACGATTTTCACCCTTGTTTGGAGCAGTTCTAATCGCTCAAGGGGTCGGGGTCGTGGACTCTACATAGCATTTCAAAGGTAATCAAAGGTGGTGCCATTGTTGAATTGTTAAGCTTGACATTTTGAAGTTTTTTTCCCCTCAGCAAATGACATTTTGAAGTGGTACAGAACTACAGACAATTCCAGCTTTGATTTTTCTTTGTGATATTCAAGGAACAGAAGTGTCGAGATTGTTAAATTCGAGGAGACACGGAGCAACGGCCCCAAGAGGACGAAAACAATGTATGAAGGTAATTCTGGTGTGTCTAAGTTGAGTATTAACTTTTGCAATGATTCTTTTAAATAAAAATTACCGGTTGAGTGAAAAAGAAAGCACCCAAAGTTCACCAAGAGTCATTACCTGAAGCAAAAACGGGGCCTCAAGCTCTGCTCTACAACTATTGTCGGGCGCCACCATTTTCCTGTTCCTTTCAGTTGGCCATGCGGAGTAGCCTCTGCCATCTGAACCTGGTGTTTTCCAGAAATGTTGCGAGAAAATGTCAGCAAACCTATCCAGCTTCGACATATTTCCATTAAAAGGATGCCACCTCTTCCCATCAAGTACTGATCTCCCAGTTCTCAACGCTCCAATTCGCATGCTCCTATCCATTCCATGAACTTGGTTTGTCTGCTGCCTGTATACAAAACCAAAAACCAAACTTTATTATCAGCAAAGCAACGTACGACGGTCAGGCCATGCATTGGAACTGGAAGTCGAGAAACTTTGTGGAATATTGGATAACCTTGGAAAGGTAGCTTTGAAATCTAATGGTGGTTGGTAGAGGGGAGAGTCTCTTGCTAAAACAAATCCACCATTTTCCATTCTGAAATGTAGATGGGGAGTTGAGGACTGCTGCAACAGGCTTTGGAATTCTTCCCTTCCTTGAATCCCTCCATTTATTTGGCGCAAAACTGCATGATAAATGCAAAAGCTTCATTATTTGAATATGTGATACAACAATTTGCCCTAAATTCTTTGTAAGTACTATCTGAGGGTGTGATCAAGGATTCAAATTGCGGTCGCAGCGTTTTATCGCGGTTGCGGACAATAGCGAACGAATTATAGTTATAACAGACCGTTATTTTCCGTAATAACGATTTCGGTCGGTGCCGTTACCTTTATATAACGGCCGCTATTGCAGTCGCATACCGTTATTTGAATTCTTGGGTGTGATTGCATATTCCTTTCTTTGTTTCATTTTTTTTCCTTTCATTCAGGTCATTACTGAAGATCTTGACAACGGATCCAATTTATTGGATCAAACAGAAAATTCAATCCGTGAATATGTCTATTTCTCTCCTAATTAAATTTAAGTTATTAACGAGTTTGTCCAAGTGGTAAACAACTTGATATCACTTAAGCAGATTTCGAGTTTAAGGCTTTGTGTATGTAAAAAATACCCACTAAAAGATTTACCCAACAAATTAAGTCAGGTGTATGACGCCGGTCGGACAGAAGGGCAACAATAAAAAATTATAAGCTGAATTACAAAGAAAAACTACTTCACCTTGTCCAACTTCATCAAGTTTCTTACTTCGGTACATCTGTTCAAAAAATTGTGAAATATTAGACCGAAAAGGTTAAAACTGACCATTGAAATATGAAATAAAAATGTTGTGTTGTTTTACCTGTAAGTGGCTTTTTACATGGGCAATGCTGAGTCCCTTCACATTCATCAATTGAAGAACTAATTTTGGAGTTGCTCCTGCAACAAAAAGATTGCAGACAAATAAACTCTAAAAACCCTCGAAATCATAAGAACTTTAAACACAACACACATACATATGTATATGTAATGATACTAAGATTTGAACTTACTCTCTTGACCACCAAGCCTTTCAATAGCATGCACGAAGGAGAGATGAAGATCAGGAGTCCATCGAAGCCGAGGCGATTTCGACCGAACATATTGCCTAACTGTTCTTCTATCATTACCTTTCTCTCCCACATTGCCGGAGCTCCCATCGGTTGTCTTCTCGATCTCATCATCTTCTCCTTGTTTGCCATTAATGTCATAATAATAATCCTCTTCGCTGCTAGCTTCTTCATTCAAGTCAAAGGATGAACATTTCTGGGAAGAAATGGACATTGCAGCAGATAAGTTCTCAGCTTGTCGATCACTGTCAACCCTCTTTTCTTCATCTTCCATCTCCATCACTTGTTTTATTCTGAGAGAAATCAATGACAAGTCTAGTATGTTAACCTACCAATTCCAACATTAATGCAAAAGTTGTTCCTTGCAATAAAACTTCTGGTAAGAAAATTCTTACCGTAGAGATGTTAGATTTAGTTCCCTTGTACACACACTAATCTTATAAAATTAAGACCAAAAAAAAACCCTACAACGTGCAAGACATTGAATATGAAGGTGTGGGTTTAAAAGTTTTCAGCTGCTCCCAATCCCATGTTTAGGTGACAGGTTTAACTACAAGCATTTTCACTTGTCAGGGAAACATTAACCATTAGCATAAATGTCATCATCCACCTTTGTAAATGGAAGTACTTTCAATTTTAATGACTTTTTTCTCGTCACAAGCTTCCGCTATCGTGATTGGCCAATTGTGGCCATTACTCTTCCCAAAAGACAAGTCTGATAGGATGGGCAGCACCACCGTTTATATATTCCAAGACTTCCCTTTTCCTTTCTGTTGTGAGATTAATGACCTCGCCTCTTCTCAGACGTGACAATATATATAAACAGTATAGCTAAAAACATTGAATGCATGACAGAAGAAAGAAAAATGGGGGATCGAGGGTCATGTCGTACTTACATATCAATCTAAATCTTGGTGTACTGAGACAGTGAAACCGACATCCAATGTTTTTGCAGGTATTGTATCTTGATCTGACAACGAACCCGATCACCATTGTTCAAAGTCAGATATTTTGGTTACAGTGACATTAATTATACGTTGTGTAGGTAAGGGAAGATACAGAACATCAATGGAGTTTGGATCTGATCTCATAGTTATTGTGTTAGAATACAACAATCCGACCAAGAAAAAAAAACATGAATTCTCTAGGTATCAAGTAGAAACTGTGTTTTCCAGTTGTGTATAAACATGATCATGAACTATATAGGTGAATCAAAGTTATGGTAAAACAAAATTTTTGTTTCAGAAAACTCATGAAAAATCACTTATAGTTTTATATATATACAACCCAGCTTCATAATTTGAAGGAAAAGAAAATAAACCAGTCATCAGACACAGAAAAGAAGAACAGATTAAACTAGCTACAAGATATACAAACCATTGATGCTGGAGATTCCTGAAGCCTATATTCCTTCCATGTTGTTGATCATCAGATTTGCTGAGGACGATATATATATATATATGTGTGTGTGTATGTATAGAGAGAGAGAGGCTTCAACTTGGTCTTCCTTTTAAGCTGATGATCAAGAGAGAGAAAGAAGAGCAAAAACAAGGTGGGTAAGGTTTTTCATTGAACCATGAAATTTAAATCCTCAAAATTTATAAACTTATTTCATGATTTTACACCCAAAAATAAGAATAAAATATGGTTTTTGACATACAGATGAACTGTAGCATACATCATGTGACTGACTATTCGCCCATTTTATTTTTCTCTTATTTCCATGAATAATCAATTCTCCATTGACAGTTGTCTTCCTTTTTAAAAAATCTAAAATCCCTTTTATTCCCCTTTTCTCTTTTGGGTGATCAATATTAATGGTTTGACCTTTGTTGATAAGATCTTTAAGCAACTCTCAATATTTTTGTACTGTATTTTTTTTAATTTTTACACCGTATGGCTTTTGGTACGTTTTTTACATACTTTTACGGTCATTTTAGTAGCCGCACAAAGATTATCACCGATATTTATTTTTTGATTGATTTGTCGACGGGCACGTGTAGTCAGATTCTCTCTTTGGTAAAAATTTGTTTGCCGATATAATCAAAATTATGTAGCGAAGCAACCTGCTAGATAGTTTGGTTCGCTCATCACTCCTTTATCACTTCGTAAAGCGTCTCGTTCGACAGAGACATGAAGTTTTTATGAAGGTTATTGGGTTCTTTTGATGTTGTCTCAAGGGAAGATTTAGTTTTTCTTCGTATCTTTAGGTTTAATATTATTGTTTTATGTATAAGTTTTTGGTGATTATTGTCCTCAATTTTTTCTCTATACTTAGGTGCTTTGTGATTCTAATTCATCCGCTTGTTTTTATTAATGAAATCCAGTTACCATTGTTTAAAAAAAACTATTATGATGGAAATTTATTTGATATAAATTGTGTAAAATTTATTTCATATGAATGTCATTTATTATATGGGTTAATATCCTATACACTGGCGAAAGTTTCCACAAGCGCCTTAGTTTTAGGGTATAGAGAATTAGTTTAGGGTTTAGGGTTTAGGGGTTTAGGTGTAGGGGTTTAAAATTTAGGGATAGTTGTTTCAATTTAAGGTTTAGAGTTATAATTTAGGGTTTATAGGTTAGGGTTTAGTTTTTAGGGAAATATGGTGAGGATTTAGGTTTTAACCTATTGTAATCACCTATTTTGTCCGGGGCGTTAACTCATTTTCTTTTTTCTTAATAATGGGCTTTAATACTTTTGATTAATTATATATGTATATCACATGATTAAAAATAAGAAAGAAAAAGAAAGAAAAAACAGTATATGTATATATATATATTATTACTATTAGAGTTATTAATATAATTAATATAATATAGTGTTATCTATTATTATTACTTATTATCCATTATCATTATCATAATTATTATTACTATTATTATCTTATACTTATTATTGTGTGCGTGCTAATATTACCTACTATTGTATGTGCTATTGATATTATTATTATGTGTTAGTATTATATTGCTATTATTATCATTACTTACGTATCATATTACTATTATTATTAAATAGGCTTATTATTATTAAAAAAATAAATATGAAACATATCAATAAATAAAAGCCCACTTTGATTAAGAATATAATAAAAGCCCATAGTTTATTTAATTTAAAGTCCATTACATTATGAAAAACCCAAAAATAAATAAATATAAAAGGCCTGTTTGGGGCCCAAATAATCTAGCCCTAATCTGATCTAAAAGAAAACCCTAATGCCCCTTATGTTCTGTGCAGCCGCCCCCATTCCAACCGTTAGATCTGGGATAGATCTAACGGTTCAAATCACACTCCAGCAAAAACCCTAGAAAGGCCTCTCCCAAGCCCCAGCGTCGCACGCCCAACACCGTTGGATCTAGATGCAATCCAACGGTCCAGATCAAGTCAGCCAAAACCCTAAGGAGGGTGCCTGCCCCTCGTCTCACGCCGCACAACGTCGACCGTTAGATTGAATCGATCTAACGGTCCCAGATCAAGATGATGAAGCATCCGGATCCCCACCGTTAGATTCAGATCTGATCTAACGGACCAGATCTGCGCGTGCAATGTACCCGACGCCCGTTCGTGTTCCACGCGCGCCTGAGACGATCCGGCTCCCACCACGCGCGCGTAGCCATGCCCGTGACCCCTCGACTGCATGCCTTTGCCTTTCTGCCCCGCCGCGCACCCTCGGCCGCCCCTATGCTAACACCGTTTTGGGGCGGTTTTGTCATGTAAACAGAAAAGAAAAAACTCAATCAGAGACCCAAGAATAGAAATGTAAACCGACAAAAAGAAAAGAGGGAGAGAGAGAGGATTCAGATTGTCTGGCTATTTCCTATGTAATTCGGGTATAAAGGAGCCCGAACAACACTTTGTAATGCTTCTTGAAAGCAGAAAAAAGAAGAGGATTTTTCATAGCAATAGAAAAACTCATTTTCCAGAGGTACTCAAAATTTCAACTTTCAATCCAATGCATGCATGAGTAATAAAGAAGTTTTTTTGTTTTTTTACCTTTCGAAAAGCTCTCTCTCTTCCTCCCTCTGACTTTTCTGGTGCCGCCGGCAATAAGCCTTAGGTTTCCGTCTCGGAAACCGTCGGGTGAGCCACCGGAGCTATCACGTTACCTCTTTGGATCTTTGCGTTTCCGGCAATAAACCTCTGGTCTCCGTCTCGGAAACCGACGGGTGAGCCACCGGAGTCACCATTCGACTCTTTTCTTTTTTCTTAAGATTCGAACGAAAGGAGTTTGTGGGGCTTTATCTTTTGTTTCTGTTTAAAGGAGAAAGTGGGGGAAGGTTTTTTTTTTTAGTTTCTTCATGAGGTCACCGGCGCCGGTTAGCGGCCGACGGCGCCGAAAAGTTTTTCTCAAAACCCTAATCGGGTGGATATATAAAAGAAGGTGGGTTTTTTTTTCTTTCTTCTTTTTTCCTTTTTTAGGGTTTCAGAAAATACCCCAAAAGAGGCAAAATAGTTTTAAAAGAGGGTGTTTATACTACCTCGTTTTTTTGAAAATGGTTTAACCCTTTTTTAAGTCCTTCCGTGTTTCCATATTCCCACTAAAGGGGTTTCCGTTTTTTGAAATCACGTCCTTGGTCACTGATATTTTAAACCTTTTTGCAGTTTCGTCCTCAAATTTGTTTTAGCCTTTGCCGAATGGCTTAATACCCATTTCGGTCCCTCCAGCTTATGGTGTTTTCTTATTTCGGTCACTGTTTTTAGTGATTCAATGCGGTTTTTTTTATGGTTTATTCCTTTAATCAGTCCCTGGAAACCGTCCAGAATTACTTTTTAACCATTTTCAGACTTACATTTATTTTGTACATATATGTTCATGCATTTGAATGCCTTAGTTCATATGCTCGTTTTTCTTTTTATGCTATATCTACTTCATGTATTTATTTCGTATATATTTGTCCATGCACTTAAGTAGCTTTGTTTATATATTTGTTTTTATGCTATGTTTATTTTATGTGCTTTTTGATTTGTTTGTATTATTACGTGTTGTTTATTTATTTTCGGTATATATGTGGTTATGTATTACACTAAATTGCATCCGGTTTTTTTTAAATTGCAATGCGAGTGTCTCTTTATTCGGGAACGAACGAGGCCAGTACCAGTCATAGTGGTGGTGGTTCGGACGTTCTTTCTCGAATATTGAGACCTTTAAAATTTACTCGCTCGTATAACCAAATTTCAATACGATTCGTCACTTTAATTCGCAAAGTTTAATATTAATTAAGCGGTAATGTTTTTGGTACCAATTTTGGGCACGTCGAGGGTGCTAATCCTTCCTCGCGTGTAACCGACTCCCGAACCCATTTTTTCAAAAAAAAGAATCTCTGGTTTTATTTCGGTGTCCGGTCTACCATTCTTAAATGGCCGGTGGCGACTCCTCTATTTTTATACGAATCCGACTAATTTTTCCAAAACTCATTAAAACTCGGTTCTTCTAAGTGACACCGAGGTAATTTTTTTTAGTCGCAACACCTATAAACCTTAAATTATAACCCTAAACCTTAAATTGAAACAACTATCCCTAAATTCTATCCCCCTACACCTAAACCCCTAAGCCCTATACCCTAAATTAAGTTTCTATACCCTAAAACTAAGGCGCTTGTAGAAACTTTCAGTTTCCACCGCCCGTGTATAGAATATTTATCCTTATTATATTTAAGATTTAAAATTTAAGGTTAAAAATAAAATTGTATACTATTTACTACATAAATTCAGGGTGGTTTTAAACAGGTGCAATAGAAACAATCGCACATGACCTTAAAAAACGAAGAGTACAAAATGAGTTTAGTTAAATATTTAAAAAGAAAATGGCAAAATATTAATTATAAATTATTAGTAAAAGAACACGGAAAACACAAAATATTATTTCACTTCATAAAAATTTTAGTTATATTATAACTTATTTTATTTAAAAATCAATACACTACACACATAATTCAATAAACATTTAATAAAATAATTTAAAATTTTATTTTAATAAATTACAAATTACTTGGGTCGTCTCTACATAAACTGTGTATCAATTACCCATATTATGATTAGCATTATGAGATAATTGTGATAAAAATATAGGGATCGTTTTCTTCATCAAAACCCATCAATTTCTTCCTACCTAAACAAAGACTTCTCTTTTATTTTTATTTCTTAAAGTAGCATATTCTTGTCTTGTCCCCATGTTTAGTCTTAATTTTCAGTGCAACTATAACATATATAATTGCTATGATTTTGACAATATATATACATATAGTTTCATTTTTTTTTCAAATATGAAGAGAAAATTGGTCACCCTTACGAGAATTATTGTGGGGTCGCAACAACTAAAAAAATTTAGTCACTTTTGGGAGGGTTTCGTCTCCGCTATTCAAACAAGGCAACTAAAATTCAATTCGACTCTAAAAATATATATTTTTATTTTATTTTAAATTATTTGATATTTGATTTATTTAAGTCAACTCAAATAATTCGTGTAAATATTAGAGTTTAGAGGTGCTAGTTGAAAACTTTAAAAAATTATGTGATTTACTAGGTAATTGACCAATAAAATATTTGGTTTCACATTTCTAAAATGTTTATATTTCCCGAGAATTTCAAAAGTTAATTTGTATTAATAAGAAATTAAACTATAATAATTAACATTGCCCTCTTTTTTTATTAAAGCGTTTATTTTTTCTTTTATTATTACTTTATGTATAAAAGTAGAAAAAGAAAAAAAAAACTTTAGTTCCCATATAAAAAAATACGATTAAAAATCAAAACACCAAAATCCCTAAGGTATTCTCTCCTTTGTTGTTCATCGAAGATTGTTTAGAAATTGAAAAGAGTCTCACACTCGAAGATTTTTAACGAGCACGAGTCGAGCAAAATTTTATCAAGCTTAATGAGCAACGAGTCGAGTCCAGCAACGAAAAATTTTAACGAGCACGAGTTGAGCACTATTTAACTCGCGATCAACTCGCTCAATAAGCACCGCTAATTGAGTTTGATTTTGCCAACTTAAAAATCGAAAAAAAAAACTAAATTTTTATTGTTTTGTGATTTAGTCCCGGTTTCCTTTTTCTTCAATTCCTCTTTCATTTTAAGTTTGTTTTTGACAAAATTTGAACCACATGCTTCTAAACCAGTGTATAATACCTATTTATTTTCAATTCATATTTTTAGTACAATTTTCTTCTTTTTGTAATATAGTCCCTCAACTTTGTATGGTTTTCTCATTTCTTCAATTTCTCCTCCGTTTTAAGTTCATTTTGACCAAATTTAAATCATATGCTCCACTACCACTATATAATATTTAATTAACTTCAATTCATATTTTTATCAAAAACAATATTTTTTTAATTTAGTCCCTTAACTTTGATTTTATTCAATTTGATCCTTCAATTGTATTTTTTTAAATTCTTTCTTCCCATCTATTCCTTGACTCCTTTATTCTCCCATCGATACTATGTCCTAAAAAAATTTCTTTAAAAATAACATTATAAACATATTTTATAATTTTAGATTATATTTGTTTTGTTAAATAACATTACAATTCTTACTTACATGTGAAAAATAATATGAAGAAATATATATGCGTATATCTTATATAATTAGATAAAGTTTTTTAAATTGGAGTCAATTTGTATATTAACATTATAAATAATTACAATTAAATTTGTACAAAAACATGACAACTCGACTCAACTCAAATAAAAAAAATTACAAATAAAGTTTGAATCATAAAATAGGACTCGTCAACTCGATTAACTCAAAAAAATTTACTTGACTCGACTCGATTGAATGCTCGCCTCTAGTATAAACCAAGTTGCTCTGCTAACGGCTGATGAGGAAATGAGCTCTCAAGATTATTTGACATTTACAAAGATAACCTATAAAATTTACACAAGTGTGTAAAAAAATTTACACAACCCTTTATATTTAAACTATTTTTATAAATTAAATTTTTAACCCTAACAATTCCATATATGTTTATTGTTTTCTGTGTAACATGGAAAATGGTTTACTTTCCGAGGCTGAATCAGAGATAGAATTTGGACTGTTTTGTCTTCTCCCTCTTTGAGTCTTTGGTGGGAATAATTAATAGGATTAGGTTTGGCTAAATGACAGAGAAAAGTAGCTCGTTGTTTGTGGCATTCTGATTATTAAACAGATTTAAATCCACACTTGTTATCATAGTTTAATTAATTATGTAAAGAAAACAACAAGCCTGGCTGCTAGAAAACACTGGTGTTTGTTGTCTTTGTCTGCATGGGGAAGTTGACGATATATTTTTATTTGTTTAAAACCCCATAGGCCATGGCGAATCTTTCAAAGAATTAGTTCATCTTTGTTTTGTGTCATATTTTCGAGGAGAAAGACATCCAACCGAGCATCATGGAACACTGTGAAGAAAGAATCATGCTGATAAATCCATAAACCAACTTTACTATAAATAATTGTGTTTCTGTGTTTGTTTCTCATGAGTCATGATTGTTTTGTGTTTTTTTATTTTATTTTCCAACACAAAAACTAAATTCTAAGCTCTAACCCTAACCCTAACCCTAACCCTAATTAAATTCTATATAGCTCCGCCCATGTCAACAGTTTTATGAATTTTAACCTCAAATTCTCGCCAATAGTAATGCTGAATGAGACCGTATCATTTATATGTTAGAGTACGAAATACGATCCTTTATCTTAGAAATTACGACTTGGAATTATTTCTTAATTCTTTATTGAATTGGTAAGAATGTTTTATATGGAAAGGTACTTTAAACAACAATCTGATAAATGATAATTATATAAAAAAAAATAGTCCTGATCTAAATGATGAAAATCGTCTGTCCCGAAACTATGCCCCTTTAGGTGCCCTACTTTTAAAAAAATGAGTTTAGGGTTTAAGGAATTAGGGGTAGTATGTATTTTTAGAGTATAGAGTTTAGGATATGAAATTTAAGATTGGTGTTTAAAATTTAATTTTTTAATATTTTTTTAGTATAGGGCATAATTAGGGGCAGAAGATTTTTGTTGCGAAACTAACCACTTTTTGTTGAAGAATATAAGTTTATAAAAGAAGGTAAATAACCTTAATGCTGCAAAGGGTCATTTATATTCAACCCATATTTGCATGTTTCAGCGTCGAATCATCACATTAATGCACGTAAAGGGGAAGATAATGAGGTCAATAAAGTGCATACATCAGTGCAGTTGTGCCCTTTTTCCAAGAGCTCATGCTACATATACATATACATATACATATACATATACATATACATATACATATACATATACATATACATATACACATGAGTTGTTGGAACAAATCAGACTTTGATTTAATCCAATTACTCATGTGGAGAGTAAACCATACAGAACCTTGTTTTATATTTTCCTCTACAATACATAAATGGAATCATCCATCTACTGCTATTATGAAGTTCTATATATATGATATAGCTTGTTATGTTGGGTTTTCTTCATTTATATAGTAGGTCGAATTGATCATCTCACCCGATAAAGATTTATTATAAATTCTCAATGAGTTATTTATTTATTCTAAATCTGAATATCAGAATTTAAACTCTGAGCTTACTATGTTAACACAAGAGTTTTTAACCACTGCTCTAAATATTAAAATCAATCGTGAATTTTACCAATTGAATTTGATAAACCACGTTAACTCAATCGAAAATTTTCAAAAAAAATTGAGGTGTCCCAGAAGATAGATTTGTTTTGGTATTTACATACATACATATTATATTTGGTATATATGTAGCCTTTACCAATTTCTTGTGTTACAATTAATAAAAGGCAATGATCACATTAATTTAGGAAGAAAGTATTGTTGGCTCCATAAAATTTTATATAAATTGTGGAGTTGATTAAATAGACTAAAATGTATTGCAAGCTGATAAACATAACTCTTTCTGTCTACATCATTTGATGAAATCCAAAGGGTAGTTGCTAGATTAACTTTTATTCATTTTCATATGTACATTAAGAATATACCTTGAGATGAATTGCACTCAATACTACTAAAATGTAATGTTTGCATCGATTTTATGACTGAACTCTGAATTGGTTAGATTGTTTCATTGAATTTGAATTTTGGTTTCAGTTATAACACTCGGCTGTTAATCCATTAACAGTCGGACGACATGATATTTATTATTTAGGTGCTGATGTGAAAGTAAATATATATATATATTATGGGATAGGATCCAGTTACACAGTGTAAAACTCTCTAAGTTTTATACGTTTTTTGGATCGTTGGATGAGTGAAACGGATGGATGAGATTAACAGTAGAATATGTGAAGATTATCACTTGAAAAAAAAGAGTAAGAAGTTAATCTCGGCCATTCATTTCCCCCATCCAACGATCCAAAAAACGCATAAAACTTAAATAGTTTTACACTGTGTAAGTTGATCCTAACCCATATATATATATATATTATTTTAACTCATATCTTTTTCATCAAAGTTGGGGTCTTGAGAGTTTCTCAAATTTGAGGGGTTTAGAGTATTTATTTAAAAATTCAAATAATAAAATGTGCTTAACCCTTAAATAAGTGCTCAAATTATACTTTTTTTAGATAGGTACCTAAACTTTATTTTGGGCCGATTAGGTGCCTAACGTTTTCTTCCGTGATCCAAATAAGTGCCTCATCGTAACGGACATTAATTTTTTGTCGTTATCCAATGAAAATCGTACACGTGGCAGTATTAAACATTTTCTAAATTTTTTTTATAAATAAATCAGATTTTAAAAATATCTTGAAATTTTCAAATAGTCCCAAAATAGTCCCTAAATCCTCAAAACCCCAAATCCAGCCAGTCCCACTGGCGTTGATCGCGTTTTCGGAGATGGAATGAAGCATCCTCCCTTCGTCAAACGACCCACACACCGTTCATTGTTCGTTATGCCGCCGTTCGTTGCGAATCATTTGAATGAACCATTCGAGGATTTTGACGTTTCGCACGACGTCAGTCGATTTTTGGCGACGAGGTGGCAGAGTACATGGTCGTGATGTTCTGGCGAGGGATGTGATGGGCGGCGGCGTAGCAATCGGCGGCGAAATCGGGTCAAATCACGATTTGAGTTTTGGGGTGTTAGGGATTTCAAAATCTGGGGTTATTTTGTTTTATTATTATTTTATTTATTTTTAAATATATTTTCAAAAATTTAAGAAGATGAAATGTGTCAGATAACGGAAGTTAACGGTAAAAATTAACGAATAATAACGGCAGAGTACATATTTGAGTAACGTTGAAAACGTTAGGCACCTATTGGCCCAAAATAAAGTTTAGGCACCTAACTGAAAAAAGGGTATAATTTGGGCACTTATTTGACTGTTAAGCCAAATAAAAAGCATTCTCTTGAGAATATCAACAACATACCAAACTAGTCTCGTCTGACGATCGTCGAAGGAGATCGAAGATTTAGTACGTCGAGCCTTTAGATGAATTTTTATCAATTTTAGTGGGGTTTTTTTGGGAAACTAATTCGTTGAGAAGAAATAGGAGTGAAATATGAATACTTTGGTACCAATCTAACCATGAATAGGGGACGGTGACGAGCGACGATTGATCGCCAACGACGGTGAAAAAGTTCAGTGTCTAAAATTGAAGTATTTTAAAGTTATAGTGACAAAATCTATACACAAACTAAAGTTAACGGGAAATAAAATAACCATGTCTTCACACCGTTAACGATTTAACAGCTCATTGCTATAATTAAACCCAAAATCAAAATTCAATGATACAATCCAACCAATTCAAACTTCAGTGGTAAAATCGATATAAACCCTAACTTTAAGTGATATTTTAAATAGTTTACCCATTCTTCTTCATGGTAAATTGTATGTATGTATGTATGTAATATGGAAGAAAATTTCTGGTGAAAAAGTTATGACATGAAACCTGATCTGAAGAAAGGAACAGTTCTTATATGATGTTACTGTATATGTTTATAAATATAATGGCTACCAGGAGACATGTTTTCTTATCTGAAATCAGAAGGAAATGAAATTTCTGGTTGGCAAAGGTACCCTGACCTGAAACCCTTTGAAATGAAAGCGACATGTCTTATTCTCTTCCCTGCTGATACAGTGTAAGGTACCTTTCTCATGTTGACACTTGATAATGTATTGTTAAAATAACCTAACCAACCCTTTTTTTTTCCTTCTTTTTTGCTTTCTGCTGATTCATTAATCTCACTTTTCTACATTTTGAAGAAAAGTAGAAGTAATACAAATTATAGAGCCGATTCCAACAAATTTAATGGTATATAGAGCATATGTATAGACGCGAAGAACACCACTTGGGCGGACATGAGCTAGCCGAGACGTGGAGTAGCCGCCAAGGTGATGTGACAAATGAGGCAAAGGATCGAGAGGTTCGATGGCGACAAGAGCTGAGGCGAGCAGTTCATATGGGGGAACCGCACCAAGCCGAGGCAATGAGTAGTAGCAGCATCTAAGGTGGACCAGCCCAGGTTCGTTCTAGTAGAGCGACGAGGGCGTCGCTAAGTTCGGTGGGGAGAATGTCACGGGCCAAACTTCTTGGACCGAGACACCTGTAAATAAAAATAAAAGGAATAAATAAACAGTAACTTTTAATCCCTGAAGTTAACAATTTCCCCCAATTTTGTCTATGAACCTTGTTTTGATCCATGTTAGTCCGCAAAAAATGGCACTTTAACATTTGAGTCCATTTGATGGTGTCTCACTTTGAGATTGCGTCACAGCATCGAAAGGACTAAAATGAGTCAAAAGTCTAAATTCAAGAATTAATGTAGACCCAGAAATTTAGGGATTAAATTGAGAGAGTTGTCAAATTTAGAGACTAGAAGTTGGTTTATCCCTAATAACTAAATTAGGTACACTTTTGTCTTGAAGAAGAGTTGGGCAATTTGATGGGGGTTTGTTGGAATTCTTTCATGGAAAAGTCTTCCAAGAAAAAGAAAAAAAAAACAAGTGTTGATGTTCCAAAGAAATAAAATGTTCCTTGAGAAAATTCTTTTCCTTAATTTAGATATAAAATTTAGAAATATTCTTTGCTATTATTTAATGCACAGGCAGTAGTAATTTTTTTTTACAAGCATACATATTTAACCTTTAAAGCTTTGATCTCTAACTATAAACTCTTAAATCATAAATCCTAAACTTTAAATTTCAATCTTAAATCGTAAATTCTAAACGATAAAATATAAACACTCAAACTCTAAATCATAAACTAAATACATAACTCTTAAAATAAATTTATTTGTGTAAACTAAAATTTATACCGACGGTATATCAAATATTTTTCCATGTGTCTGTATGCTAAAAACTCTTTAAGTCTTGGCCACAAACCTAACTCTGTGGCACTGATTTTAAAAACACAAGTAGAAAACAGGGCCCAATTGCCAGTGTTCCTGGTTGATTGCTCAGAAACTAGACGGGCCTTTGAAAAAAATATCAGATTCTGCCAACCTGCTACTATTCAGTATTCAATATCAGCATTCAGCGAGACCTAATATACGAATCTAACAAGTGGTTTCAATAAAAAAACAGATAATATTTATTCTGTTAGATTCTGGTTCAAATCATTTGTCTGTAAAATATATGTTTATTGATAAAAGATTAAAAATATTATATATAGACAAATATTATATTATAATCACCTTTAGACTATTAAAAAACACTGTACAAATACATCCAACCCTGCAGCCATAAATTAAATTTTTCTACCACCATTTTCCCAATTTATGTACTTATTCAAATATTTTTGTATTGTTTTAAATTTTAAAATTAAAATCTTATACATTTTAATTTGTTGATACCGGGTGTCTTTCATTTTGAATTTTTTTTTGAATTTCTCATCAACTTCTATTTAGTTTTATCCTTAATTACATATTTAGCGGCTATAAAAAGGTAAAATAACATATTTAGTCATCTACGTTTATAGTTTTACTAAAACAACTCCTTAATAACTGTAAATGTAAATTATTAAAAAAATTATATTGTTTATGTTAAGAATTTATAAGTAGGGTGTTCAAAAAAATCCGATCCGATTGATCCGATCCGATTATCCGTTGATCCGATCCGAAATTTCGGATATCCGATCTATTTTTTATTTTTCGGATAATTCGGATCGGATATCCGAAATTTTCGGATCGGATACGGATAGTGGTTTTACATTCGGATCGGATATCCGATTATCCGATATCCGAAAATTCAATTTTTTATAGGTATAAATCTTATTATATTCGATATTTTTACTTGTTATATATGAAAAATTGAAATTTCCATGGATACAAATATTGTTATATTCAATAATTTATTAATTTTTATATTCGAAACCTAAATTTTTCATGGATAGAACCATTAAATTAAAAAAATAATCAAATAAATTCATAAATTTCGGATATTCGGATATCCGAGTATCCGATCCGAAAATTCGGATATCCAGATTTTCGGATCGGATCGGATCGGATATCCGAAATAAACACCCCTATTTATAAGTGGTGTATCCCAAAACACCACAACGTCCATACAAAACTCATCTTCGCAACGTAGTCACAATCATCGCATAGATCACAAAATAAATTATGTCTCCCAAAATAATTATTTCTCATAATTCGAAAGGTGGTGATGGATATGGTTGACGATGTTGTGTTTTATAGCATTGGTGTTTTAATTACGTAAATCATCACCAAACTTTACTCTTAGATCTATTTTGATCACTAAAGTTTCAAAACGTTCAATTTACTCACTAAATTTTAGGCATTAAACGCTTTTTTCACACTTAAACCTCAAACAATCATAGATGATCGTCGTTCGGTCTCAAATTTCACATGTCACTTTGTCTCGCCCCCATGAGTCTGAATTCAACCTTCATTTTGTCGGAAAGTGTTTCGAAGTCCACGAATAGGTTAAAAATTTTCTAGTTTTTCTCTCGTCGATCTCCCTCCTCCGCCATCAGATGAAGCCCGTTTCTCAGTATGTTGCTTCTCCCGTGCTGATGAAGTTTTTCACCGTTCGAATCTTGGAATGACAAGAAAATATTCAATATCTAAACTTCAATGAATAAATTGAACGTTTTAAAACTTTAATGATCAAAGTAAGTTTAGTAATGATTTATGTAATTTACTCTAAATAGACAGTTGCAACCCATGTAACCCCCTAGACCCGCCTATGCATTATGACAGATCCTAGGAAGCCACATTAGGGTCACATGAGCGACCCACAGTAAAAATACTCATAAAACATTTTCTCTGAAAAATACATATTATATTATAACGGTAACTTTTGTTGAAAATACTCTTTCATGAAAGCATTTAAACATATAACGGGATTTCAGAAAATATTTTTTTTTCAGAAACTATCATGAAACAATAATGATATGCATGCCCACTAACTATGTCGATACCGTACTCCAAAAGCAACGCCGAGAGAACTCCGAACACTGATGTCAAACGTTATACCCTGATATTTTCTTTTAACCTGCGATGGTAAAAACAACGTGAGCTTGAAAAAGCTCAGTAATACAAAACTACCAAAAGATGCTATAAGCTCATGCAGATATATGGTAGGCATAACATTTTCATGATGCTTTAAGCAGTAACGGTCTTCATTTTTTTTTTCTTCGATATTTCAGGGTAACGTTATACTTGAAAATAACGGTACTTGTTCTTTATTCAATCATCGAGAATTAGGCGGTAATTATAAGCTATTAATGTACGGAGGTGGAATTAGAGAGTTCGGTTTCTAGTGTGTTCCAAACGGTGTAGGTAAAACATGTACAACAACAATATAATATACATTTTCAGTTCAAAAACATAAAGTTCAAGTAACAATACGGTACGGTTTAATCTTTTATCAGCCCTCATCTTAGGAACGGTACGGTACGGTATGGTAGGTATTACCCTAGCCGAAGCATAGGAACCTGTAACGGTAACGGTGAGGAATTACCCTAGCCGAAGCATAGGAACCTATAACGGTAACGGTGAGGAATTACCCTAACCGAAGCATAGGAACCTATAACGGTAACGGTGAGGAATTACCCTAACCGAAGCATAGGAACCTATAACGGTAACGGTGAGGAATTACCAGCTGGATCAGGGCTGAACCTACGGTCTTTTCATAATTTATCCCCAGTACCCCAGTAACGATTTATGTAACGGTTTGGTTATCAATAACAACTGAAATTTCGGTAGATATAAAATAGACATGTATTTTCCATATAACGGTAATCAGAAGCATATTGTTCAATCAAAACTATGATGTATCACACATATAATATAATCATGCCTTCGTCATGTAAAACAATATTAAAACGGTTATATAGCGCACAAGGAACACACTAAGTGAAATAGTTTATTTCCTTGGAGATACTTGACATTTACGGAAAAGAACATATTAACTTTTGACAGTTGAACGGATCTTTGAAACAAGGCCCCTATTAAAAGAGGGGTTTGTACTAACGATTCGAACCAGATAGTCAGGAGATGATACATCAAGATCGCTGAGAGTTTAGGCATATCATGTGTGATTTAGCCATTTAAGTCTACCAGGGGCATTATGATCATTTTATCATACACGGACATTTTGGTAATTAATACCAATAGGGCGTAAACAATGGTTCGATAATTCTGTTTGCTCATCAGATTTCCAACCAAGCATTCAGAGATTTTTATGTCAAGATCTTTCACGGTATCAGATACATTCAGGGCTATTTTGATTACTTGAGCCAACGAGGGCATTTTGGTTATTTAACTATCAGGGATGATTTGTAATTTAGCTCGATCATGAGGAGTTTATGATTTATAGAAATTAAAATTTTCAGAAGTTTATCGAGCCTCCAAAACCATTCGAATTAACATATTCCAACCTTGCAGTACTAACCAACGCTTCTGATGCATCTAACTGTATCGTATATCTGAACGGTTGTTTTCATATTTCACTACAGTATTTTACACGGAGTAGTCAGACATATATTTTGTGCGGAGAAACTTCCAACCTTACATTTATGTCAGAAGTGATTGACGTACGTAAGTCATACTCCAACCCTTAGGGGCATTTCAGTCATTTCCAACTTTATTGGCATTTCTAGAATTTATCAAGGGCAATTTACTTATTTCAGTCGAAGGGGGTATTTTAGTCATTCAAGAATTTCGGTACTCCCAACCACTTAATTCATTTCAGAACTCAAGGGTTTATCCATCATTCTAGTGAATTTGTAAACCTCGGTATCCGAGGATACATCAACTCTCTTTTTTGTCAATACCAACCTTCCGATCATTTTAACCATAACGGTATTTTCAATACTTTTAGTCATTTCGATCTATTCTGTATTTTGAGCCACTCGCTTAATTCAGGGTTATGTATAGATTCTCTTAAATCTATAGTCGAATTTGGAGATTTATTATCTTATTAATTACTTAATGAACTTCAGATACTTCTAATTTATTAGCTTCCTCGTACGAGCATTTCGGTCTTATCTAGAATATCATACTCGTTTTCATATTCGGTTTGACTTGAGCAGAATTAACAGTACTTATCATCATTTTTATGCATGCATTAACACATACCAACATGCTCATAAAGCATACAAGAGGTAGTAAAGTATTACCTTAGTTCTGAGTTATACCGATCGACCATTATACTTTATTCAGTCACTCTCGAACCCGAATGCGACGTCCTCAACATCCCGAATACAAGGGACCTTGAATACCTTCAATCGCACAAATTCCAATTTCAGTCTTTAATCACCTTTCTCATAATTGATTATTAAAATACATAAGCAGACTCGAGTTCAAGGTCCAATTCGGAGGCTTTCGGGTTAGAATTTCACAAAACGGGCTTCAAAATCGGACTCAGGACATCGAAAAACATAAAATATGACTTTTTGGAAAAAGTTGACTTTTTGGACAAAGTCAACGGTCAACGGTCAACGCTGACGTCATGCTGACGTCACTGGTTGACTGGGTCGGGTCAACGGGTCGGGACGGTCAACGGGTCAACGGGTCGGGTCGGGTCAACGGGTCGGGTCGGTCAACGGGTCAACGGGTCGGGTCGGTCAACGGATCAACGGGTCGGGTCGGTCAACGGGTCGGTCAACGGGTCGGGTCAACGGGCCAACAGGTCGGGTCGGTTTACTATTGGGCTGGGCCGGTTTAGGTTGGACCGGTTCAGGTGGCTCGGTTCACGACTGAACCGGGTCTGGGCCGGCCGGTTCATCGGCCACCGTCCAGGGCGGCCGAAAATCGCCCCGGACGGCGCGTGAGGCCCACGCGAGGCCCAAACTGGCCGGAAAACATGTATAAAGCCAAAAAAATCAACTCGAAATTTACCCAGAACCTTAGTTTACCCAGATTTAAGCCGGAATCATACCGGTTCTTACCAAATCCGAAGCGGTAACGCTATAACCGGCGTATCTCCGACGACCCACCAAACGACGATGGATACGCGATCGGTCGGTTGGGTTTTGCTCCCCACGACATGCTGAACCCACCTGCACAGTCGACGCGCCTTGCCGACGACGGAGGCGGCCGGAAAGGAGGAAAAACAGAGGCGACGACGGGAAGAAAATAAAACCTTCAAACCGTTGCCCATGACAAACGGCTGCTCCGATGCGAGAGTGGTCAACTGGGTCGTGACCAAGGCGAGACGGTGAGCACGTTGTTGGTGGCCGTGCACTCCACCGGCCGGCGGTGGGGCTGATCGGATATATTGAAAGGTGGTGGGGAAAAACGAAAGGGTTGGGAGAGAGAGAGAGGGGGAAAAAAGATAAGATATTTTGTTGTAAATGATGGTAGGTGGATCTCGATGGCCATATTAAAATTGGTTCAGACTTATTAAACATACTTCAAAATAAATTGGGTGTGAGAACTAGACATAAGTGATCCTTAGCACGAACGGTTAAAGCTTAGGCTTACAAAGCCAAGGGTCACAAGTTCGAACCCCTGGGTTGGCAACCTCTCCTTTTTTTCATTATTATTTTTTTTTACTTTTAACATGACATGTTGGGGTGTTACAATTCTCCCTCCCTTAAAAGAAATTTCGTCCTCGAAATTTACCAGGGTCAGAGAAATGCAGAACTAATCTTTCATCCGTTCTTGTACTGAAAACTTATCTATCAAGGTATCCTTGTTTCTCAGGACTCTCATATGATCACAGATTAATCTGGTAGTATTCCCAAACGCTTAGACTGTCATTAAATCTACATTCATCATATCATACATCTCGGACCAATTAATCAAAATACGGTACTTGAATCTGCTTTAAACTTCATACGGTGCTAAGCAAAACTTGTCTCATATCTTTTATTATTATTATGGCATACTCAGTCAAGACTACAAAACATTCTCGTCGCCACAAAAGTCAGTCATACAGTCCAAAAGTACATATTTTAGAATCTGAATTACTTTACTAGGTTGAAAATCAATTTACGGACGAACAATTGTGCGTGAAGTTTATGCGAGTACTCAAAACGTCAACCAAGGCTCTCTAGAATCAAGATGTGAACATCAAATTTCAGTAAGTATGATACATATGACGGTACATTGCGTCACTTTTCCCCAAAATGACTTACTCCATGCCGAACAAATACAATCCAGTGTTTCAAAAGGACAACGCTTACTTTCAGTGCAATATTCAGGCAACTATTCCTTTCGTGTATAACAGAGTCACCGCAAAATCTACATTCTCACCAATCTCGCAGACACCTTTCTTTTAAATTCATAATACTTTTATCAATTTTTTTTTCTCAATCACACTCATTATCACCGAGCTACTTTACTTGTAATCTTATATCGGTTTTTCTCATTCGATCAAACATTTATTCTTAATCTGTTTCAGATCTTCTATTTCACATGTATAAACCATCTCAGGTTCTCTATCCAGATTCAAATCCATCAATTTAATCCAATTCGTAGACAGACATTACCAATATTCCTTCCCAGTACAGATCAAGCTATTATGGACAGAACGGTTAATTGCACTTATCACAGGAAATTATTCGACATCGGAGTCTCGGCTTGATGGAGTACGGTTATGATCTAGGGGCATGCACAGACCAGACATCCTATGACAGACGATCGGCCGATCTACCCAGACTGACGCAACTCTAAGCTCTGATATCACTAAATGTAACCCCCTAGACCCGTCTATGCATTATGACAGATCCTAGGAAGCCACATTAGGGTCACATGAGCGACCCACAGTAAAAATACTCATAAAACATTTTCTCTGAAAAATACATATTATATTATAACGGTAACTTTTGTTGAAAATACTCTTTCATGAAAGCATTTAAACATATAACGGGATTTCAGAAAATATTTTTTTTTCAGAAACTATCATGAAACAATAATGATATGCATGCCCACTAACTATGTCGGTACCGTACTCCAAAAGCAACGCCGAGAGAACTCCGAACACTGATGTCAAACGTTATACCCTGATATTTTCTTTTAACCTGCGATGGTAAAAACAACGTGAGCTTGGAAAAGCTCAGTAATACAAAACTACCAAAAGATGCTATAAGCTCATGCAGATATATGGTAGGCATAACATTTTCATGATGCTTTAAGCAGTAATGGTCTTCATTTCTTTTTTTCTTCGATATTTCAGGGTAACGTTATACTTGAAAATAACGGTACTTGTTCTTTATTCAATCATCGAGAATTAGGCGGTAATTATAAGCTATTAATGTACGGAGGTGGAATTAGAGAGTTCGGTTCCTAGTGTGTTCCAAACGGTGTAGGTAAAACATGTACAACAACAATATAATATACATTTTCAGTTCAAAAACATAAAGTTCAAGTAACAATACGGTACGGTTTAATCTTTTATCAGCCCTCATCTTAGGAACGGTACGGTACGGTATGGTAGGTATTACCCTAGCCGAAGCATAGGAACCTGTAACGGTAACGGTGAGGAATTACCCTAGCCGAAGCATAGGAACCTATAACGGTAACGGTGAGGAATTACCCTAACCGAAGCATAGGAACCTATAACGGTAACGGTGAGGAATTACCCTAACCGAAGCATAGGAACCTATAACGGTAACGGTGAGGAATTACCAGCTGGATCAGGGCTGAACCTACGGTCTTTTCATGATTTATCCCCAGTACCCCAGTAACGATTTATGTAACGGTTCGGTTATCAATAACAACTGAAATTTCGGTAGATATAAAATAGACATGTATTTTCCATATAACGGTAATCAGAAGCATATTGTTCAATCAAAACTATGATGTATCACACATATAATATAATCATGCCTTCGTCATGTAAAACAATATTAAAAAGGTTATATAGCGCACAAGGAACACACTAAGTGAAATAGTTTATTTCCTTGGAGATACTTGACATTTACGGAAAAGAACATATTAACTTTTGACAGTTGAACGGATCTTTGAAACAAGGCCCCTATTAAAAGAGGGGTTTGTACTAACGATTCGAACCAGATAGTCAGGAGATGATACATCAAGATCGCTGAGAGTTTAGGCATATCATGTGTGATTTAGCCATTTAAGTCTACCAGGGGCATTATGATCATTTTATCATACACGGACATTTTGGTAATTAATACCAATAGGGCGTAAACAATGGTTCGATAATTCTGTTTGCTCATCAGATTTCCAACCAAGCATTCAGAGATTTTTATGTCAAGATCTTTCACGGTATCAGATACATTCAGGGCTATTTTGATTACTTGAGCCAACGAGGGCATTTTGGTTATTTAACTATCAGGGATGATTTGTAATTTAGCTCGATCATGAGGAGTTTATGATTTATAGAAATTAAAATTTTCAGAAGTTTATCGAGCCTCCAAAACCATTCGAATTAACATATTCCAACCTTGCAGTACTAACCAACGCTTCTGATGCATCTAACTGTATCGTATATCTGAACGGTTGTTTTCATATTTTACTACAGTATTTTACACGGAGTAGTCAGACATATATTCTGTGCGGAGAAACTTCCAACCTTACATTTATGTCAGAAGTGATTGACGTACGTAAGTCATACTCCAACCCTTAGGGGCATTTCAGTCATTTCCAACTTTATTGGCATTTCTAGAATTTATCAAGGGCAATTTACTTATTTCAGTCGAAGGGGGTATTTTAGTCATTCAAGAATTTCGGTACTCCCAACCACTTAATTCATTTCAGAACTCAAGGGTTTATCCATCATTCTAGTGAATTTGTAAACCTCGGTATCCGAGGATACATCAACTCTTTTTTTTGTCAATACCAACCTTCCGATCATTTTAACCATAACGGTATTTTCAATACTTTTAGTCATTTCGATCTATTCTGTATTTTGAGCCACTCGCTTAATTCAGGGTTATGTATAGATTCCCTTAAATCTATAGTCGAATTTGGAGATTTATTATCTTATTAATTACTTAATGAACTTCAGATACTTCTAATTTATTAGCTTCCTCGTACGAGCATTTCGGTCTTATCTAGAATATCATACTCGTTTTCATATTCGGTTTGACTTGAGCAGAATTAACAGTACTTATCATCATTTTTATGCATGCATTAACACATACCAACATGCTCATAAAGCATACAAGAGGTAGTAAAGTATTACCTTAGTTCCGAGTTATACCGATCGACCATTATACTTTATTCAGTCACTCTCGAACCCGAATGCGACGTCCTCAACATCCCGAATACAAGGGACCTTGAATACCTTCAATCGCACAAATTCCAATTTCAGTCTTTAATCACCTTTCTCATAATTGATTATTAAAATACATAAGCAGACTCGAGTTCAAGGTCCAATTCGGAGGCTTTCGGGTTAGAATTTCACAAAACGGACTTCAAAATCGGACTCAGGACATCGAAAAACATAAAATATGACTTTTTGGAAAAAGTTGACTTTTTGGACAAAGTCAACGGTCAACGGTCAACGCTGACGTCATGCTGACGTCACTGGTTGACTGGGTCGGGTCAACGGGTCGGGTCGATCAACGGGTCAACGGGTCGGGTCGGGTCAACGGGTCGAGTCGGTCAACGGGTCAACGGGTCGGGTCGGTCAACGGATCAACGGGTCGGGTCGGTCAACGGGTCGGTCAACGGGTCGGGTCAATGGGTCAACAGGTCGGGTCGGTTTACTATTGGGCTGGGCCGGTTTAGGTTGGACCGGTTCAGGTGGCTCGGTTCACGACTGAACCGGGTCTGGGCCGGCCGGTTCATCGGCCACCGTCCAGGGCGGCCGGAAATCGCCCCGGACGGCGCGTGAGGCCCACGCGAGGCCCAAACTGGCCGGAAAACATGTATAAAGCCAAAAAAATCAACTCGAAATTTACCCAGAACCTTAGTTTACCCAGATTTAAGCCGGAATCATACCGGTTCTTACCAAATCCGAAGCGGTAACGCTATAACCGGCGTATCTCCGACGACCCACCAAACGACGATGGATACGCGATCGGTCGGTTGGGTTTTGCTCCCCACGACATGCTGAACCCACCTGCACGGTCGACGCGCCTTGCCGACGACGGAGGCGGCCGGAAAGGAGGAAAAACAGAGGCGACGACGGGAAGAAAATAAAACCTTCAAACCGTTGCCCATGACAAACGGCTGCTCCGATGCGAGAGTGGTCAACTGGGTCGTGACCAAGGCGAGACGGTGAGCACGTTGTTGGTGGCCGTGCACTCCACCGGCCGGCGGTGGGGCTGATCGGATATATTGAAAGGTGGTGGGGAAAAACGAAAGGGTTGGGAGAGAGAGAGAGGGGGAAAAAAGATAAGATATTTTGTTGTAAATGATGGTAGGTGGATCTCGATGGCCATATTAAAATTGGTTCAGACTTATTAAACATACTTCAAAATAAATTGGGTGTGAGAACTAGACATAAGTGATCCTTAGCACGTACGGTTAAAGCTTAGGCTTACAAAGCCAAGGGTCACAAGTTCAAACCCCTGGGTTGGCAACCTCTCCTTTTTTTTCATTATTTTTTTTTTTTTACTTTTAACATGACATGTTGGGGTGTTACAACCCAACTACCGGTAAAACTGATAGAATTTGTCTGTAGCAACATAAGTAATCCCAAAATAGACATGGTTCTTGTGGCATACTGAGCTGATAAGTTTGTCAACGAAATGCATTGAACATGGTCCCCTCTTCCGCCAATTGTTCCTAAACCCAACAAAACATCGAGTCTACCATGGTCCAAGCAATTGCCAATTCGAAGCCGGGAAGACAGGTGTATGAATTTGCTCTGATTTTGTGGCCGACTTGTAGCTTGTAAGGAGTTCACACTGACCAATAGTTTTTGGTTGCATTGCATGGGCCATGACGTTTAAAGCATTGGATAGTTTAGTCCACTAACGACGTTGCAAAGATTTCAACCACTTCTTCATGGCTATATGAATAGACAGAACGTCTAGAAATTACTAGGGGTGGGCAAGACCGGGTATTCGGTCAGTTTGCCCAAAATTGATATCGGTTCCGGTAACCACCAATTCTTGAAAATTGGAATCAGTCCCGGTCAGGCCGAGTCTTAGATTTTAAGAACTGATTCTGGTACTAGTGGGAATCGATACTAGTACTGGGTACCCGGTCAATTGATCTACTATTAAGAAAATTTGAGCAATAGGGGGGAAAAATTCAAACCACCAATAATAATATTAAATAACAAAGTCAGAATATTGTAGGCTTGAAGGTTGAAGTCTTAAAACGAGTAATACTCATAATATTTATACATAAAGCGAAAGAATAAACTAAAGAACTCTAAGTCTACATCCACCAAAACATCAGCTAAAGTGGTCCTAACAAACCAGCACCAAGTACCTACCGGATATCGGATCTAAAAAAACAAGATTCAATCTCGGTCCCGATCGCAATCATGACCTAAAATTTGGTCCCAGGTCCCACCGAAATTAGTTTCGGGTCCGGGACCGGGTAATTACATTATTTGACATAAATGAGCTATAGCATAGTGCAGATATATGTGTGGTTCAAGATTGAACAGGGACCTCTTTAAATATGATATTTTGTTCTGGTCTATTTGCTCCAACCCAAGAATTATGGACCAATCAATTCAATCCAAACAATTATTTTTAATACAGAGAAGGGATAGGACGGAAGAGTTTTTGTCGGATCGAAGTTGGAATTGTTGAAGACTCATATAGAAGTCATTTGTCAGCCTACCTGGGATTTAGTTAACATATAATTGATTTAAATTCAAATTCGACTCAATTTAATTTGAGTATAAAATATTATAAATTAAAATTGATTCAACTTAAACTCAATTGACTAGAATTTGAACCGATCTGAAACGTGAAATAATCCGAACTAATGAATCGAAAATGATTTAAACCTGAAGTGATCAAAAGACAAAATGGTCTACACGCTATACTAAGCTTGGCATATACCGGTGCTTTTCGCGGTGTTTTTAGAACAAACGCCGCTATAGATGTCATATATAGTGATGTTTTGCCATAATCGCCGCAATAGGTGCTTTTGTAGTTGTATTTTCGGACAAACGCCGTGATAGATATCTTTATTAGTGGCGTTTTGAGATTCAAACGCTGCTATAGAACTCGACCTTTTACGGCGTTTTTTGTTCACAAACATTGCTAACAATTGCAGCGTTAGATCTAGCGACATTTCTTGAGACACTTCTCTTATGTCGGGAAGGCTTTAGCAGCGCTCAAAAATACCGCTATAAATTTAAAAAAAACGTCGCTAAAAATCTATTTTACTGTATCTATTGACCTTAAAACCCAAATTTCAAATCAAAACAATCTTAACTGATTACAATTTGAATTGAAAACCAACAAAACTTAGAATGATTTCAAGTCGAAACAATCCGAACTCGAAATAATATGAATTCAAAATTATTCAAACCCAAAATAATTTGAAGATTGATCCCTCTCCAGCCAGGAACAAACTGTTCAGTCACCAAATCATGCTATTAATGTTTTGGTGACGTGGGCCGGTAGGGCAAACTACAGCCATTCACGTGGCCTGTCCACATGGAAAAATATCCATAAATGAAGTGGTCATGTAAATGTAGGACCCATCTCATTGTCGATTGTTGGGAGCCACATGGAGCCACGTGATACAGTTACAACTTACAAGCACATATGCAAAGTTCACTCATACATAATACTATATTTAGATATTGGATGATTTTATTAAAATATATTAAATTTAAGTTTAAGAGGTAATTTTATTCTTATAGTAATTTCAAATCAATTATATATATAACACGAGAAATTGTGTCCATTTGCTACAAATTGAAAATACCAAGTTTTTTGTTCTCTGATGAGTGAAACCACAAAAGAAAAGTTCAGAAAAACTGGATAGTTTTCTTCATTAATTCAGTGTGTATAAATCATAATCTTCAAAGCTCAATTTCGTAGCAGCGAGGAGACAACAATGGAGAAGAAAGGGACGGTATTGATGCAGAGGTTCGAGCTCGGTCGATTACTCGGGCAAGGCACATTCGCCAAGGTTTACCAGGCAAGGAACCTAACAACAGGCCAAAGCTGCGCCATTAAAGTCATCGACAAGGAGCAGATAATGAAAGGAGGTTTAATCGATCAAATCAAGCGCGAAATCTCGATCATGCGCCTCGTTAAACACCCCAACATCGTTCGACTCTACGAAGTAATGGCCAGCAGGTCCAAGATATATTTCGTCATGGAATATGTCAAAGGCGGTGAGCTTTTCAACAAGGTCGCTAGAGGGAAACTCAAGGAAGTCGACGCCCGACGATATTTCCAGCAATTGGTCGCGGCGGTCGATTATTGCCATAGCAGAGGCATTTATCATCGGGATTTAAAGCCGGAGAATCTCCTCCTCGACGAAAATGGGAATCTCAAGGTGTCGGATTTCGGATTGAGTGCGTTCAAAGAATCGAGCAGACAAGATGGGCTGCTTCACACCACATGTGGCACACCGGCTTATGTTGCGCCCGAAGTAATTAACCACAAAGGCTACGATGGTGCCAAGGCTGATATTTGGTCATGTGGGGTAATTCTTTACGTTTTGTTAGCTGGTTTTCTTCCATTTCACGACTCGAATCTCATGGAAATGTATAGGAAGATTTCAAGAGGTGAATTCAAGTGCCCGCAATGGTTCACTCCCGAAGTTAAGAAGCTAATTTCGAGGATTCTCGAAGCCAATCCGATCCGAAGAATCACAGTGGCAAAGCTCATGGAGAATTCTTGGTTTAAGAAAGGGTATAAACATATTGATCATCATATACATATTCATACCCCGTCGCCATCCCCTCAAACTCGTATCCTAGACCCGATGATTACCGACTTTAATGCCGGTTTTGAGGACGAAATAGGCCTTGTTAAGCCGAGTTGTTTCAATGCTTTCGACATCATATCTCTTTCGCAAGGCTTCGATTTATCGGGCTTGTTCGAGAAAGATTGGAACTACTCGCGGTTCACAACTCAAAAACCGGCCACGGATATCGTATCTAAATTCGAACAAATAGCTCGGACAGAGAGCTTTAGCATCAAGAACAAGGGTGGGAAGGTGGAATTACAGGGCGTCAAGGAAGGGAGGAAGGGGCAGCTCGGTATAGACGCCGAGATATTCGAGGTTACGCCGTCGTTCCATGTGGTGGAGTTGAAGAAAACAACAGGGGATACTCTGGAGTATAAGAATTTTTGTAACAAAGAATTGAAACCGTCGCTGAAAGATATAGTGTGGGCTTGGCAAGGAAGTGACCAGTAAGTACAAGTATAGCTACAGAACCTTGTTTGTGTTTGTGTTTGTGTTGAAGTTGTAAACCTCTTTGCCTTCCAATTCCATTTTTCTGTATTTTAGATTTGGTTCATGTCTAATTAATCTCCAAGTTCTGTTTAACTTATAATTTGTTTGATTTTTTGGTATAATTTCCACCCAAAGTTTAACATATGCCCAAACAAGAAACTATGAAACTTGTCATAATAACTACAAGCTGATAATCGGCCTATTGTTGGATGAATCTGCTGATCATATTTGCAAAGCCAGACAAGAAGTTTGAAGTGTATGTTATAAAGATGTCGTTTATCCAAGAATAAATAATAAGATAAAATATTATTATTTAAATGAAGAGTGCAAAAATACTGACGATATAATAATATGTAAATCAAACCGATTTGAAGCGAAAAACCAAAGGAAACATGTTGAGGCCTGCACGAATGCAGTTTCCTTAAGACAAATTCGCTCGCTCCTATGGTGCTTGAGAAACGTCGGACGTCTATCTTTCAAGATACAACAACATAATAAGGACAGCAGTAGCACATCTGCAATGATCAACGAACCGTAACCCCACCTTCTCTTATCACCGAAAATCACTTGTAAAATTCACATAGTAAAACAATAAAAATTTTCCGTTGTTTTGAATTGTGTAAAACTTAGAAGGTTTGCTTCATATTTATAGGAGTGTCATGAGAGTATAAGTGAAAATTTGACCTAATAGAGCATTTAATATTGAGAATCAATTGATTCTTCTATAGATCAATTTTCAAAATTACTGTACGAATTAAAGGTAACTTTTAATGTTTATTCTTGTGATTTCAAGAAAAAATTTGACAAATATATGATCTTATTTGAGAAAAAATTTATTTTAAATTTGAGTTAAAGTATCTGCAAGCCCACGAAAGACTCAACTGGTTCAAACATTTGTGTTACTTATGTCGTGCACGTCTGCACATTTACGAACCAACAATTAGTTCTATATTTTCCTCAACAACATTTGAATCAATTTCTCATTAAAAGCTCTAAATTATTGAATTATTTCAACGGTGTCCAAAACTCAATTATTCAACAAAATGGAACATGTGCTTGTTACTGCCAAATACAGGCAAAACAAACCAGTTGGTTCCACCGTCTGGACTAGAATTGTTGGGTTGCTTGGGGGTGCAATGATTTGTTCATTATGCAATATCTCTTCATCTTTTGTCTCGAGATAGTAAGGAATAAAATCTAACTAAAATGGGAAATTTCTAAAGTAAGGTATTTAAGTTTAGGCTTAAACTTAGGCTCGTTATATTATTCATAATCTCATCCAATAATATTTTTTCATGTCATTTTTTTTCAAGGTGAATCTTCACATTTTTCTTACATGTAAAGAAAAAATGAGAAGTTATTTTGAAGTTAAAATGAGGTGGAAATACCTTATTGGCTGGAATTACGGATGACGTAGTGAACTTAGTCCATCTAATGATTTCCCGTAGTAGTGAGTTGAATTCGCACGAGATTTGAGATTTTGGGTTAGGAATTTTGAAATTTAGAAAATATAAGGAAAAGAAATTAAAGATACTTTAAATTTTCTTTAAAAATAATAAAAATTTAAAGTTTTAATTGGGTAACAATTTTTTTAACGGGCGTTAATAGTTAGACACCTTAAATGATAACGATATAAACGTTAGTAATCTATTTTAATAGAAAAAACTTTATACATTTATTGAAAAAAAATGTATAGTTTGAATAATGAATACTTGTTTTTAGTTAACCCTTAAGTTAAAAAGAAAAAAAAGTTTAATATTTCATAATTACGAGAAAAAGTTAGAACTTCATTAATATTTGATGTACCATCCTAATATTTTTTTATATATTTCTTATCTTTATTGTAATTATTAAAAAATTATCAAAATTCGATTTTTTTTGGGTCATTGAGAGTTTTTATAATTATATAAAAGATTAGAGCTTTGCTAATAATTAGGTGTACCTTCTCAATATTTTACAAGATTAAATCATAAGATACATATTATAAAAACTTAAAATATGCAACAAAAAAAAATTTAAATTTAAGCGTCATCAATCTATTTTTGTTAAGGTGGAATTGAATCACCTAGAAAAGTGTGAGGAAATATTAGTATTATGTTTGTAGAACGATACTATTTTTTTTATTAAACAGAGATATAAATATTTTCAAATCAAATGTTAAAATTCGACCCTATATAAGATAAGCTAACATAAATATCTTTAACGATTCGACTAACTAGTAAATCTTCCATTTAATTTTGTCTTATCCTAGAAATTAAACTAATGAATATAAAATTTGATATTTAAAGTTAATTCATTTATAAAATTATAAATTTGATTGGACTTAACAACGACAACAGCTACAACTGGGCTCTAAAATTGGGCTTAATTTAGGCTTCTATGGCCTGCTTCTCCTTGCTCTTTAGTGAAGCGGGTAAGTACCCGGGTTTAACCCAATATAAATGACCCGCCCGGGTCTTCTAAGGCAGTTTTTCATGCATTTGTTTTCTCTCCATCATTTTAAAAAAAAAATCTGAAATTCCTCCGAGAAAATCCTAGAGCCGCCGTCCATTGTCCACTGGATCCGTTGCCGTCCGATAATCACTGCCACGAATTGAACCGTCAAACACCTTCTCTTTGTCTTTTTTTTATCCAATCTATTTTCTCAAATCCGAACCAAAAGGTCCTTGAATATTTTTTAAAGTTTTTATTTTTTCAATAAAGTTTTATTTTTAATAAAAAATATTAATTTATTGCTTTTTAATTATTTTGATTTATATAAAATTTTATTTTTTAATATTTTTATTTTTATATTTCTTAAAATAAATAAACAAGCCCTTATAGATTTCAAAAAAAAAAACCCCCAACAAAGTCTCTTTATTACCCTATCATTAGGGGTGAGCAAAATTCGACTCGACTCGAGGCGAAATACTCGACTCGACTCGAATTTTCATAAACTTGACTCGAATTGAAAAAATCTCAAATAAAATTTGAGTTATAAAATGGAAACTCGAATAACTCGAAATTTTTAGTAATTAGTATATTTATTTTTAAGTTAGAGACGAGTCCCTCAATTTTTTTTTTGTGATATATATATATTGATATATAAAAATATGAAGAAATATTATCACATATGAAAAAATATGAAGAAATATATATGTTCATATCTTATATGATTAGAGAAAGTCTTTTAAATTAGAATCAAACCGTACTATAACATGATAAATAATTATAATTAAATTTTTATAGTAACTCGAAAACTCGACTCGAATTTCTTAAACTCGACTCTAATCGGAAAAAATTCAAATAAAGTTTGAGTTGTAAAATATGACGCGTCAACTCGAATAACTCAAAAAAAAAATTACTCGACTTGACTCGATCGAATGCTCACCCCTAGCTATCATTCTAAATTAATTATCACATCAATAAGATTAATGGTCAATTATAACATCAATAAATACTTTTAATTTAAAATTTTAATTTAATTTTTCAAAAATAATTAAAGAATAGTTTTAACCCTTAAATTTTTTCCAGACCCTCATTTCTTGAACACATCTGAAATTCTAGTTAGGATTTGGATACTTTTTGTATTTTAGGACACTGACAATCGAAAACACAAAAAATGGTTCGTAATCCAATTCTCATGCGGTTGTAAAAAAAATGACAACAAAAAGGCCACTTCAATAACGTCAAAAAACAATGTCCCATATGAAACCTCCAAACTGTTCAATTGCCTCGTACCACTGCAAATCCAGACAGAATTGGCACATCTGCAAACTGATTAAATCAAATGTTTCAAGTAAAATATGTTCCAGTGCATGAAATTGCATAAATAACACAGAACCAGACACGAGATGCAAGTCACTACAAAGTACCCAACATTTCCATGTGTCCAACACTACATATATTCAACATTTTGGTAAATATTCAAGTAGATATAGATACAGATGCCTAACATAAAATGATGAAGATCAAAGTTCATATGATTTTATTTTTAAGTGCTTAGGGTTTGAACTTTAAACGACTTTATTTATAAGTTGTGTATGAATCTTATCTGATAGCTAAAGCACGGAATAAGAAGTTATTAAACTCTTAAAACACTATTAAATAAATTAATTTATTTCTGAATAAAGTTGGAAATTAGAATATACAAAATTAAATCGCCAAGATCAACAAAAATCTGCATTCAAATACTTGGTAATCAAATATATCCCTTCTCCATGCAAAGAACAAATCATACACACGTAAATCAGTCATCTAAAGAAAACAAAGGATGGAAATACTCTACCCTTTTCGGTGCCCTTACTTATGCCCCTACACTCAAAATTAAGTTTAGGATTTAGGGTTTTAGGTTAGGAATTATGGTTAGGGTTTAGGGAATTTAGGGTAGGGTGTATTTTTAGGGTGTAGAGTTTAGGATTTAGAATTTAGGGTTATGGCTTAAAATTTAATTTTGTTGTGTTTTTTAGTGTTGAGACATAAGTAGGGGCACCGAAAAGGGACAAAGAATTTTTATTCGAAAAAAAAGGAATACTTGACTTTTTCTTTCTGGGTAATTATTTCATGCACAAGCGTTACAAATACCTTAGTTTTAAGGGTTAGAGATTTCGTTTAAGATATAATGCAAGGGGTATTAGTGGATGAATTTTAAATTTAGGGAGTGTGGTTAGAATTTAAGGTTTATGGCTAAAATTTTAGGGTTTATAGGTTAAAAACTAAATCCCTAATCATATCAACCTAAAAATAAATTATTACCTCTAAACTCTAAATTCTAACCACATACTCTAAATTCTAACCACATACTCTAAATTCTAACTATAAACCCTAAATTTACACTCATACATTTAAACTTCTAAACTCTAAACTGAATCCTTAAACTCTAAAACTAAAAAACTTGTAAAAACTTTTTATTTTCACCATCGGTGCGTCGTATATTTTTCACTTTCTTTATTATACAAACAAAAGAGAAAGCTTACCCTTAGCTCTATTCCGAATCCGTAGGGAAACATGAATCATCTGCAGCAGCTGATAGTGATTCCTCCGCCATCAAATTCTCCAACCCGGGTTTTAGTTCCCGGTTGTAGAACTCCTCGAACTCGCCTCGGTCGCCTCCTTTCTTCTTTATTTCGACGACGACCAACGACGGCGTTAGCTCGAATATCTCAGCTGCAATCGTCAATGGCCCTTTAACACCTTCCCTACAACCCTCCAAGCTCAATCTGCAATCCTTTTTCCTCACTGTAAAACAAACCACCTTCGCTATCTCTTCGAATTTCGATATGATCTTCGAAACGGAGGCGCCGGACACAAACCTTGAACCTTCCCCACCTTCCTCGAACAAGCCGGATAAATTGAAACCAGGGGAGAATGAAATGAGATCAAACGCATTCAAACTCGCTGGCCTCGGCAATGAACCAACTCGGTTCCTGGTTTCCACCTCGGTTTCGGACTCGGACATTGATGAATGGTCCGTTGTATATGATGCCGCATCATCATCGGCCTCTTCAACGCTGCAGAATTTATCATCTTCAATGTAGAATTTAATGTGTTTAAACCCCTTTCTAAACCAACGGTTCTCCATGATTTCCGGGATCGTTATCCGGGTTTCCGGGTGAGTATCCAGAAG
The DNA here is from genome assembly GCA_030270665.1 of Hibiscus trionum. Lineage (NCBI taxonomy): Eukaryota > Viridiplantae > Streptophyta > Magnoliopsida > Malvales > Malvaceae > Hibiscus > Hibiscus trionum. Next base: position 6,812,633 of record BSYR01000069.1, read on the forward strand.
CTTAGTGAGTAACCGGACTAACTCAGATGAAAACCATCTCGGACACCTGAACTCACCTCTGTAAATTTTCTTATACATTGCCATTAAGTTTTGATCGGTAAATGGTAAATAGCCCGCCATTAAAACAAACAGAATTACCCCGCAAGACCAGATATCGACTTTGGCCGCGTCGTATCCTTTCCGGCCCAGAATTTCCGGCGCCACGTAAGCAGGGGTGCCGCAAAACGTGTGGAACAGACCGTCTTGTCGGATCTGATCCGATACAGCGCTCAACCCAAAATCGGAGACTTTCAAGTCGCCGTTATCGTCGAGGAGGAGATTCTCGGGTTTTAAGTCGCGGTGGTAAACGCCGCGGGCGTGGCAGAAATTAACGGCGGAGATTAATTGCTGGAAGTATTTTCTAGCGACGGATTCTTTTAACCGGCCTTTGGAAACTTTGTTGAAGAGTTCACCGCCACGCACGTATTCCATGACGAAGTAAATCTTGGTTTTGGTAGCCATGACTTCGAAGAGTTGCACGATGTTGGGGTGGCGGACACGGCGGAGGATGGAGATTTCCCGCTTGATGTGAGCGATCATGCCACCCTTGAGGATTTTCTCCTTGTCGAGTACTTTGATGGCAACGCTTTCACCGGATTTAACGTTGCAGGCTTGGTAAACTTTAGCGAAAGCGCCATGGCCGAGGAGTTTGCCGAGCTCGTAGCGTCCCAAGATAAGACCTTGGCCGGCGTTGGAGTCTTTCTTGCTCGCGGGGGCGGCGGAGGCCAATGCCATTCCGGTGGTTCAAAGTTTGGGTATTTGAGAAAATCGAAAAATGAATAGCTAATGATTGGCCATTTGAAGGAGGAAAATTGAAGGGTTGAGACCTGAGAGGTTGAGACTAGAATTTGTAGTTTAAAGGAAGGAGATGCTTTTAAATAGGAAGGTAAACTCCCTTTCTATTTGTTTTTTTTTTTTCATGAATTTTGTCAATAGCCTAATTTTTTATTATTTAAAAAATAAAAGTAAAAAAATATTAATTTTAAAATTCGAATAAACTGTATCTCTATCGATTTTGAAAATAAATTATTAATGATGATTAATTGAGACATTAATGTTTTCATCAATTTATATAATAATAAATTTAGGTTTCAATATTTATGTATTGTGTCAGCTTGGCTTTAATTTAAAATAATAATAATAATATATGTGTAAATTATATGTCAAAAATTTTAGAACAAGGTTCAAGTTGACAAAATAAATGAACATTAAGGAAAATTTTAAGCAGCGGTTAATCTTCCTTAATTGTTAAGGAATGAAATTGATTTTTAGAGGATTAAATTGTCCGATTTCAAAATTGAAAGTGACTATTATCAAAAAATAAATACATATTCCAACTACAAATGTTTCATATAAAATATTATTATTATAGCATTAAAACATATATCGTTGTGGTTGTTGTTTAAAAGAAATTAATTAATTACCTTAATTCGGTCCATTAATAATTCCTAATCATAGATTTTATAAATTAAGGAAGAATAAGCTAGGGAAGGAAATTTTGCATGTAAATATCAAAGCAAAAATTCCTAACCAATATAGAAAACTCACAGACAGTACATAGTCAGTCCATTCTTACGAATGACACCGACAACACCAAGTTCAGACTAACCAACCGAAGTAGCAACAATGTGATGGTCCAACCGGATGGAGTTTTAAATATTTGAATTTTGACATTATGAATGAAAAAATTGAATTAGAAGGATCATCTTCGTAATAATGGATCTTTGCAGTACAACTTTTAAATTAATCAACCAATAGATTAGATAACAGCAAATAAATGTCATGTGCATCGTGTTAGCTTCATCGAACTCTCGAAGATAAGCGTACACAAAGGACAGTTGTTATGTGAACTTCAAATACATCGTATTATTACGAGGCCAGTGACGGAGCTATGTAGCTTATGAGAGGGATTGTGCCCCCGGCAGGAGAAATTTTTTTCACCCTTTGATTTTTTATATTTTTTTTGAAAAAATTGGGATAATTGTAAACTTGCCCCCCACCTTTCAAAATATATATTTTGCTCTCTCAACTTTAAATTTTGGCTTCGTCCCTACGAGGCAATGCATGACATTGCCACACATCCCAATTATCATTCCCACAGCCAACTCACGGGTCAAAATGTAATTAAGAGTAACATGAGATAAATCAAAATAAACTATAATATATTTATATCTGATACACTGGCCGTGAAAAAATTTAGTTTCCACAAGCGCATTGATTTTAGGGTGTAGAGACTCTCAATTTAAGGTTTTGAGTTTAGGTTTTAAGATAATACGTTGAGAATTTAGTTTTTAACTTATAAACTCTAAATTATATATTCTTGAGTTATATATATACTCATTCTTTTTGCGGCATGTCAGTGTATCAAGTACGAAACAGGGTCAAATCCTGGTAACGGAGTTTGATGGGTCTACTTAAAATTTTAAAATATGTGGATGTTTAGATTATGCCCAACCAACTGATACAATTAGCCCAGTTTGTTAGAGCAGATGGGCTCATGTTAGAAACGGATCCAACGGCCTGGTTAACAGATTAAGTTTTGGGGCATATTGGATATGAAATAATTATCCAAAGATCTGGTTAGTATTTTAGTTAGAATTGAAAGATCAAATAAATTATCATATATTACTTTATAGACTAGCCACTCTTTTTTCTCGCTCTTTATTTTTGTTTGAATAGGTCGGTGGCAACAATAGTTTTATGGCTGTTTGTCGACAGTCGGCCACTTTTTTTTATCTATTTGTTTCGTTTTTTTGTTTTTAGTTTTTTTAATTTAATAAATTTGTTTTTATGACACGTTTGTCTCTATCATTTGATATATTTTTCTACTTATTAGCACGTTTTTCTGCCTCTTGGCACGTTTTTTTGTTATTTGTTTTCTATCATGGTTGGATCTGACGTCGCCACGACTGATAAAGATGACGCTCCTTTCATTATGTTGTTGATCTCCCTATATTGGGCCCTTGAATCGGATTTAGATACGTGATTACATCTACCGTTTATTCGCGATTGAGTTGTGGTAATGACTAGGGATGTGCAAAATAAACCGTAACCGTTAACCGGTATAACCGTTCATTTTATAGGTTAATTAACCTAACCGTTAAGGTTAAACGGTTTCGGTTAACCGAACCGCTAAAAAAGACGGTTAATGGTTAACCTATAGGTACTTTATTTTAACTAAGTGTAAAGTTTGTGTTTAAAATTTCTCTATTTAAGTTAATTTTTTTTTAAAAAAACTAATACAATATTTATCGGGGAGATATATTTATTATTCTAAAAAAGAAATAATGAACATTTGAAAAGAAAATCGTAATAGGTTACATGTTAACCTGTAACCGATCCGTTCCTTAACGGTTACCCACTATAATGGTTAACCATTTAAAAAATTAACGGTTAACCGTTTCTTAACGGTTAGTAACGGTTAAGTTACGAATAATAACCGTTATAACGGTTAACCAACCGTTTAAGCTAAACGGTACGGTTAACCTACCATGAACACATGTAACCCCCTAGACCCGCCTATGCGTTACAACGGATCCTAGGAAGTCACATTAGAGTCACAAGAGCGACCCACGGTAAAAATACACTTATATTTCTTCAAAGCACTTATTAAACTATAAAATCGACTTCTGTTTAAAATACTATTTCAGAAAAATTATTTAAACACATAAGAAGAATTTCAGAAAATATTTTTCAGACACTGACATGAAACAATACATGGCATACATGCCCACTAACTATACAATACCGTACTCCAAAAGCAACGCCGAGAGAACTCCGAACACTGATGTCAACCGTTATACCATGATATATTCCATTAACCTGCGATGGTAAAAACAACGTGAGCTTGGAAAAGCTCAGTAATACAGTACTACCAAAAGATGCTATAAGATCATGCAGATATAATGGTAGGCATAACATTTACAGGATGTTCCACGTAGTAACAGTCTCCATTTCTGTTCTACTATTTCGAGGTAGCATCATACTCGAGAATAACGATACTTGCTCTTTATTCATACATCGAGAATTAGACGGGAATTACATAAGTTGGTAACATACTGAGGTGGAAACAGAGAGTTCGGTTCCTAGTGTGTTCCAACAATGCAACGTTAATACATGAAATGCAACAATGCAGTAAACCTTTTTTTTATTTCAAATACATTTGTTTCAAGTAGCAGTAAAATTCATTTTAATTCTTTATTTACCCTCCAACCATACTCCAGTATTTAGTTTCCCCAGTGCGGTATCATGTACATGCATTAACCCGAGCCCATTGGGCATGGGTACCATCCTAAGGATATTCCTTAGAATACGGGCGGCCCTTGCTTAAGCATAGGAACCGGAAACGGGCGGACCTGGCCTAAGCCTAGAATCCGAAAACGAGCGGACCTAGCCGAAGCATAGGACCGAAAACGGGCGGACCTGGCCGAAGCCTAGAATCCGAAAAAGGGCGGACCTAGTCGAAGCATAGGACCGAAAACGGGCGGACCTAGCCGAAGCATAGGACCGAAAACGGGCGGACTTACCAGCTGGATCCGGGCTGAGCCGTTAGCAACTTCATATAATTTCCCAAGTACCCCGGTGAATCAGATCATCAATAGTTCATTAATCAATAACTGTATTTTTAGTAACACATTATCCATATAGCATGTTTGTCATATCGGGTGCATAGACATATATAAAAAATACAATACGGTCATATTTAATTATAAAACATGTCATGTTCATGTGAGTTCAAGTATTCTATCACGTGCACGTGATCGGTATTATAACATGTGAATCAGTATGCAAAAACAGTCGTGTAGCACACATGGAACACACTAGGTGGAATAGTTTATTTCCTTGGAGATACTTGTCATTTACGGAGGAGAACACATTAAACTTTTGATCATTTAAACGGGTTTCTGGAACGAGGCCCCTATTCAAAGAGGGGTTTGTACTAACGGTTCAAACTATATATTCGAGAGATAATACATCAAGATTTTTGAGAGTTTAAGCATATCATGAGTGATTTACTCATTTAAGCCTACAAGGGCATTATAGACATTTTATCACACAAGGGCATTTTGGTAATTTATACCAACAAGGCATAAACAACGGCTCGGAAAATTTTAGTTGTTCATCGAGTTTCCAACCAAGCATTCAGAGGTTTCTATGTCCAGACCTCTCACGATATCAGATACATTCAGGGCTATTTTGATCACTTTGGCCAATGAGGGCATTTTGGTCATTTAATAATTATAGGGGACTTTGTAACTTAGCCCAATCATGAGGAAATTCTAATTTACAATATTTAAGATTTCCAGAAGTTTATCGAGCCTTCAAAACCATTCGAACTAATATATTCCAACCTTGCAGTACTAACCAACCCTTCTGATGCATCCAACTGAATCGTATATCTGAACGGTTGCTTTCATATTTCACCACAAGATTTGCCACGGAGTAGTCAACTATTATTCTGTGCGGAGAAACTTCCAACCTTACATTAATATCAGGAGTTGTAACCCCCTCGTCCCGGCCTGGCCGGTTGACCGGTCCGAGTGGGCCACACGGGGAAAACCGAGGCGAAACCCGTTAAAGTTCCCCCTCGGTTAGCAACCCTATTTTTTTCATTTTAAAATCTTGTCTAAATGGATATTAAACCCTATATGGTCAAACAGCGGAACAAGAATACAAGAGACAAACATTCGAACCCAAAACAGCAATTAAACAGCCCACTTTTAATCTTTTAAACAGGCCGTTTCGAAACGCCCTTGAGGCGTATCGAAACGCCTTGACCAGGTCAACTGACCCAGAGCCTTTACAAGGGGCCGTATCGAAACGGGGGTCAACCGTTTCGAAACGCCCACGACGGTCAATATCTCGTGGTCAACGAGATTTTGACCGTTTCGAAACCTTCACACCCGTTTCGAAACACCTTCATCTCGTGAATTTCTCAGAATTCCAGTAGCCAAAACGTTCCGATACGCGTTTCGGAACAGGGGTTCCAAAGGCCATACCGTATCGAAACGCGTTCCGATACGGGGTCCCTGAAGCCTACCCGTTCCGAAACGATCCCTCCCGTTTCGAAACGCAGGCAGTCTGTAACCTTTGAAATACAGATTTAGGGGTGTTTTGACAGGTCTAAAGGTCCCATAGGACCCCCTAAAGGCACACAAAACACATACAAGCATGGATTTGGACAATCTTTCTAACATGGCAAATTACACATTAAGAGCCTTTCATACAAGCATGCTTGAAGACATTTAAAAAGAACCAATAAGCATCACACATATCAAGTGAGTCCACATTCCATTCAAGCAACCTAAGCACTCATAAGACATCCATCGTACTAGCATTTGGCAAGATATAACATGCTTACAAATCAAGTCAACCATAGACATACATCAAGACTCGAATCAACAATTCCTATCCCATTGCTTAACTATTACATTCTATTACTTGAAATCCATACATTGAGCTCACCAAAAGCAACACTTGGAGACCTTCCCTTGCCTCTGCCACCCACATGCTATTTATCTGCATTGTCGAACAAAAGAGAGCGTAAGCATAAAAGCTTAGTGAGGGTAAGCTCTTCAAAAACAAACCTCGACAATGCAGGGTCTAAGCACGAGCTACGACCAAGATAAAATGCATGTTCTTACCTCCGGTCCACACGAGCCATGATTCTAAATGATGCACGAACATATAATCAATATCATGTCATGCTCAACATGTTCAAAACCACAATACATGAAATCACATATATTAAACCATGTTAGCAACACATCCCAAATCACATTGGCTCACAATTAACCACATAATGGCAACATAAACTACAATCCGTATTGGCACCTAGCTATGACTCGAATACGCGGATAACCGTTGGAACTCACATCCAACAACACAACCATTACCTGACGGTGGGATTCCACTCATCACCGTTCACGCGGAGGGGATTCCACTCATCCTCACGCCTCATCTCACGCGGAGGGGATTCCACTCGTCCTCACGCCCGTCGATGGGATTCCACTCATCACCGACTAATGTAAATACAATTTCCGGGCGTACCCGTACTCCTCCTTGGTGACTCAACGCCACCAAGGCCACGCGCGACTTTTGACTCATGTGTACACACTAACATCCTAATGATCGATCATTTGTACCCAAGCATACTAGTGCCAATACTAACACATTCCACAATACCATTTATTAACAACTTCCGTGCTTAGCACGTACTCACCATGACTTACTATCATGCAAAAACCACATTTCCATGCCTAGCATGTACTCACCATGATCCTCGGATCAAGCAATCACCTCATAATCTCATTTCACATGACAACACACATGTACATCATTAACAACCATATCACATCATATTTTGCATACGTGAATAACCATATCATATCTATCATCAACATACATACAACAATGCATCCAACATGCCTCAACATACATGTATACAACATATATATAACCAACACCATCACGATTTAACACGAGGCATATACAACCATTAAAGAGTGCAACCAAAGTCTCTAATCAAAGCTTGGGATTAGGCTACCACTCTAATCCCAACTCTAGGTGGGTTTACCAAGCCCATCCTAGGTTCACATGCTTGAACCAAATACTCAAAACCAATTCAAAAACATTTAACCACTCACCTAAGCTTCCAAGCTCCAAGTCAAGCAAGCAACCTCCCTCAAATTTCCGGATTTCTTCCCGAAGCTTCCCCAACACAAATTCCCGCTTCTAAACAACCTCGAACACATTTCAAACAATTCCAAATCAGCCCAACATCAAAATACCAACCCGGAAAACAATTCAAATCAAATTTACAACGTTGCAAGCCATGACCAAACTCCACACTTTGCAATTTCGGGCAGCCCCTAAACCATGTCCAAAAACCATGTTTCCAACATCCATAGCACCCACAAACAATCCTAAATCAACCCCTAACCATTACCCTAACATCAAACCTCAATTTCCAACACAAACCACACCCAAAACTCAACTAAAAACCCTCCTAAAAACCCATTTTTATCCAATTTCGGGAATCATGATAAAACACTTTAAAATTCACTTATGTTGGACCTTAGGAGTTGCAAACAACTTAGCTAACAATAATAAATCAATGGCTTAAGTTAAAGACCATAAAGCTCTCATTTTTAAACAAAACCCTAAAACTTCACATTTCAAAAATCATGAAAGAATATGAGAAATATTGGTACCAACACGAAGAGGAAGACAAGACCAAGTCAAAAACACAATTACCTTTTAAGAAGCTCCAAAGATGAAGTTGAAAGAGATGAAATGATGAAAGGGGGAGGGAGAGAGCTTCCATGTCGTTGAAATGGTGAAAATGGGGTGAAGAAGATGAGCACATGTTTTAATTCAACAAAAAGGGGTTTTAATTTTAAAAGTTCATCTTATTTACCATTTTTCCATTAATGAGATGGCAAATCCTCCTTTATCATAAAATCCATGGGATTTAATTCCCAAAACAATTTTGATCCAACATAGAATTTTTTTTGATTCGAATATCTAAAACCCGAAACAATATTTTAATATTATTTCCATCCGACCCCTAAACCCGGGTGTTACAGGAGTGATTGACATACCAGAGTTATGCTTCAAGCCTTAGGGGCATTTTAGTCATTTTCAACTTTATTAGCATTTCCAGAATTTTATCAGATGTAATTTACTTATTCCAATCATGGGGGTATATCGGTCATTTCGATGTTCGAGATATCCATCATTACTGTCAATTGGACCATTTGTAGTATTTCAATCGTTTAAGTACTCGTGGGTGTTTCAGCCATTCAAGAAATTTCGGTACCTCCAACCACTTCATTCCTTTCAGAACTCAAGGGTTTATCCATCATTCCAGTTAATTTGCAAACATCGGTGTCCGAGGATACTTCAGCCTTTTTGGTCGATACGACCCTTCCAATTAATTTAACCATGACAGTATTTTCAATACTTTTAGTCATTACGACCAATTCAGTATTTGAGTCGCTTGATCAATTTAGAGGTACGAATAGTTTCCCATAAATATATATAAATATATATATATATATATATATATATATATATATATATATATATTCAGGGATTCATTCTAAATTCAAGGAAGTCTAACACCTTACAATCTCGAACGTTTAAATCTTGTTACCATAACCTACAAGTAGATCAAGGTTTCCAGATGAATCGAGTTGATTTACCATATCCACTGTAGATTTCTAGATCGCTTACAATTTCAAGGGTATTTTAGTCATTCTTATACTTTAAGGGCATTTTCGTAATTTCATATCCGAATATTTTTAACATTTGATCATTTGACACTGATGATCAGATTTGGAGATTAGCTGCCTTATTAGTCATTTATTGAACTCCAGATCCTTACATTTATTAACTTTCTCGTTCGAGCATTTTAATCTTATCCAGGTTATCATACTCAATTTCATATCCAGTTTGACTTAAGCCGAGCTAACTTCACTTCTCATCATATTTATGCATGCATTTACCGAATACCAACATGTTCATAAAGCATACTAGAAGTAGTAGTGTATTACCTTTAATACTTGCTATATCGGTCGACCTTGATACTCCGTTCGATCACTCTCGAACCCGAATGTGACGTCCTTGACGTCCCGAATACAAGGAACTTCGAATACCTTCAATCGCACAAATTCCAATTTCAGTCCTTATTCTCATTGCTCATAATTGATTATTAAAATACATAAGTAGACTCGAGTTCAAGGCCCAATTCAGGGGCTTTCGGGTTAGAATTTCACGAAACGGGCTTCAAAATTGGACTCAGGACGTCGAAAAACATAAAATAGGAGTTTTCGAAAAATTTGACTTTTTGGTCAACGGTCAAAGTCAACGCTGACGTCAGCAAGTCAACGGTCAACGGGGTGAGAGTCAACTGGTCAAAGTCAATGCTGATGTCAGCATGACGTCAACAGTCAACAAGGGTCGACTGAGTTGACTCGGGCTGACTCGGACGAGTTGACTCGGCTGACTCAGACGAGTTGACTCGGGCTGACTCGGACGAGTTGACTCGGCTGACTCGGACGAGTTGACTCGGGTTGACGGGTCGGGTCGGACTCAGGTTGACGGGTCGGGTCGAAAGGACGGGTCAGACGGGTTGACTGGGTTTGGGCTTTGGGCCAAACCGGTTCAGACCAGTTTAGACCGGGTTGAACCCGGTTTACTTACCCTAAAGAGCTCGCCGGAATGTCACCGGAATGTCGCCGGAATGCCCCAAAATGCTCGGTTCTGCCGGATTTTGAAAGCCCGTCAGCTCACCAAAATAACCCATTCGTTAAAAACACAAAATCAAGCCGGAATCTTACCCGATTTTACCTTAAATAAAACCGAGGAGGCCGAAATCGATGAAGCCCTTCCCGGCGTCAGACAAATGATCGGCCGGTTGGGTTTTGTTCGTCGTCACGTCGAGAGCCCGGATCTGGCGGCGGTATCGCGAACGGATGGCTGAGGCGGCTGGAATCGGACGAAAACAGTGATGCGAGGTGAGGGTTCTCGCCGAACCATTATCGCCACTTTCACGGTAGATGACGGGGAACTATGGCGAGTGGTGGCCATGGGTGTGGTCGCGAGGGGGAGACGGCCAAATTGCCGGTGGCGGTGCACGCCATAGAGCGGCGGTGAGGCGATCGGGGGAGTGGCCGACGGGGTTAGGTGAAAGGTCGGGGAAGGCTCCCCTTTTCCCCATATTTCTATATTCGAAAAGAATTAAAATGAGTCAGATGGGTTGTTCGGTCTATATTTAGTATCAGTTAGAACACTTTAGTATATTTTAAAAAGGGGATGGTGCATACTTTAAACAAGATTGGTCTTTAGCCCAAACGGTTAAAGCCTAAGTTCATCAAGTGAGGGGTCAAGGGTTCGAAACCCCTTAATAACACTTTCCTCTTCTTTTTCTTTTTTTTTTCTTTTTTTCTTTTTTTCTTTTTTTTAACTTAAAAATTTAGGGGTGTTACAACACCCCTAGTAATGACTTTATTGTCAACGTACGTTCACTATAATATGCATTTGTTAATGTTGTTTGTTTATAGTTTTACCCATCATCGTAGATTTGGAGATGTTTGTATCCGTCTTTTGTTTCGAGTCTTTGGATTATGTTCTTACTTGTTCCTTGTATGGTCCTCTTATGATCTAGAGCAGCTAATTTGATTTTATGGGTTTGTGTCTGGATTTAGGTGTTAGTTTACTCAGTGGTAAATTTTCATTGTAATTTCAGATATTTCCTCATTAATAAAATTAGTGGATTCAATTTCAAAAAATTAATTAATTAATAGCGAGTAAATACATTTGACCCGTTGACCAAGCTGTTTATCTTTATACCTTTATATTTTCTTAAGTCATGAGTTGTAAACTCACTAGGAGCATACCTATTCCTTCCATTCCTCTGTAGATAGGATTAGAAATAAAAACTTTTAAAGAAAAAAAAATAATGGCAACTAAAGATATAATGGCAATTATCTCAACGTTAATTACAAAAACACATTTTCCAAAATCAAAATCTATAACAAGTGTGGTCACAAATCTAGTGTGTAAAAATCATCTAGCTCTAATCATGCTTCTTTTACGCCTCACACTGAAAATTACTTGAAAATTAAATTTTAAACCATAATTTTAATTTTCACATTATAAACTCTAAATCATATACCCTAAAAATAGACCTTACCCCTAATTCTCTAAACCCTAACCTTAAACTCTAAATACTAAACCATAAACCTACTATTTTAAAGTGGGGGCATGATAAGGGGCAGACGATTTTCATCCAATCGTATTTTCGTGTATCATCAATATCAATCAATGTTCATGAATTTTATAACCGACAAAAAATTTTCGCCCCTTTTCTTAACCTTAATACTAAAAAATTCAAATTTATGTCCTAATTTTAAATTCTAAATTTTAAAGTCTAAACCCTAAAAAGTATACCATATCTCAAATTCTCTAAATACTAATTTTAAACTTTTACCTTAAACCTAAATTTTCAGTGTAGGTGAATAGATAAAGACACCGAAAAGCAATGATAGATTCCTATTCTCATATAACATGTTTTCAAACAACATAAAATTCATATCTCGTAGGTTAAATCATAAGCCCTAATTCAATATACATTAGTAAGCATACATGGAAGAGTACTTACCTAAACACCAAAAATGCTAAAATTCGCCGCCAAAGAACTTCTTATTTCTTCGCTCCTTCAATTTTTATTTTTTTAGAACTTGAACTTCTCCTTTAAAAGCTTTGATGAAACATAGGCAATAAGTGTTATTAACCATCAATAACACTTCAACAAATTATCAAAGTAAAATTAGATATGCTTAAATGTCATGGAAATTTTCTAATCTAACTCTCGAATAAAACTTAAAATCAAGCATGTCTAATTCATCTTTAAAAGAAAAAAAAACACTTCAACTTAATATCAACTTTATGTTCAAATATATATATATAAATTATCAACTCAATCAAGCTTTTCAAATTTTCTTCTTCTTCCCCAGCTTTGTAACAAAAAAAAAAAAAAAAAAAAAAAAAAAAAAATTATTATAATATTATAATATCCTACCCACTCCCACTCACCCCTCCAATTATGTTACTCCCTCCCCCTCAATTATTGTATTTCTTCCTCATCTCTGCAGAACACTCCCCTCCCATTTTTTCTAAGTTTTATTTCCTCAACTCAAATCACAATCGTACACTACCTTCAATCGTCCATCATCGTGTTGTGCCGTTTCGTTCACCGCCACCACCATCCGAACCGTCTTGACGACCCGAACAAAACGCTCCTTTTCACGCGTCAAACCGCCGCTCCGTTTGCCGTTAATTTGCCGTTGAAGGTTTCGAACAAAAAGGGGTTTTTCTCAAATCGGCGAAAATCCGGTAAGTTTTCGACTTAAATACGCGTTTGGGGTGATAGAAAATCAAATTTGGAGAATTCTGTTTTTTTTCAAAATTTTGCTCCGCCGTCCACGGCGGCGCGTGGGCTTCACGCGCCGTCCGGCGCCGCGCGTGGGCTTCACGCGCCGTCCAGGGCGATTTCCGGCCACCCTGGACGGTGGCAGTGAACCGGTCAGTTCAGACCGGTCTGGTCACGAATTGAACCGCCCGAACCAGACCCGCCGCGTCAGCGTGACGTCAGCATGACGTCATCGTCCGACCCGTTTACCGAACCGACCCGACCCGTTGACCGACTCGTTGACCCGACCCGATTAACAGTGACGTCAGCATGACGTCATCGTCCGACCCGTTTACCGAACCGACCCGACCCGTTGACCGACCCGTTGACCCGACCCGATTAACAGTGACGTCAGCATGACGTCATCGTCCGACCCGTTTACCGAACCGACCCGACCCGTTGACCGACCCGTTGACCCGACCCGTTGACCGACCCGTTGACCCGACCCGTTGACCGACCCGTTGACCCGACCCGTTGACCCGACCCGTTGACCGACCCGTTGACCCGACCCGTTGACCGACCCGTTGACCGACCCGTTGACCCGACCCGGTCAACAGTGACGTCAGCATGACGTCAGCGTTGACTTTGACCGTTGACTTTGACCGTTGACCGTTGACCAAAAAGTCAAATTTTCCAAAAAGCCCTATTTTATGTTTTTCGACGTCCTGAGTCCATTTTTGAAGCCCGTTTCTTGAAATTCAAACCCGAAAGCCCCCAATTTGAAAGTTGAACTCGAATATACATATGTATAAGCTATGTTTTCAGGAGGATATTTATGATTAAGGACTGATATTAACTTGTTGATCTAATAGGTACTAGTGAACCTTTCGATCGTACCTACGCCCAGCCAGGCCCGTCCCGATCTATACCTCCTCGTGATCCGATCGTCACTCGTATGACTTCAAACCTAGTTTTGAATACGAATTAAGATGTAAATTAGATTGTAACTATAATCAATGTTCATATAGGCTCAAATACTGTAGCGGAGCGTGATCCCAGTGCCCGTTAGACCTGTTGACTGACCGATCTCATCTTTGAAGGTGTGTTTCCTTGTGTGCTACAGATAATCGTTTTAATATTGTTTTACATGACTATACTATATGTGTGATACATCAAAATTTTGATTGAATATGTCTCTGATTACTGTTCTTCTGAAAATACATGTTTATTTTATATTTACCGAATTTTCAGTTATTATCAAAAACTGAACTATTGTATAGGATATTACTGGGCTAATTGGGATTGAATTAGAAGTGACCGTAGGTTCAGCTCTGATCCAGCTGGTAATTCCTTTACCGTTACAGGTTCCTATGCTTCGGCTAGGGTAATACCTACCATACCGTACCGTACCGTTCCTAAGGTAATCCCTTAGGGTGGCACCGATGCCAAATGTGCACTGGTTAATGCCTATGACGCAGTTTGGGAAACTGCCTCTTGGAGTATGGTTGGAGGGTAGAGAAATGATTAAACCGAACCGCACCGTTACTTGAATTTTATGTTTCTGAACTAGAAAAGTATATTTTTCTGTCGTTGTTCATATTTTAACTTGCACTTTTGGAACACACGGAGCTTTCTAGCTCACGCCCCAAATTCTTTTCCCTTTCAGATATTTTGGTCAGGCCATCCCGTAACCGATACTAGGAGGATCGACACGTTTGGTATTTGTCTCTGAATGTAATGTTTCTATCAATCGTTTGTACTTTCAGGATGACATGTGCCTATATTTTGTTATGTATGATTTTATCTATAAAGTCTATGATGGAATGATTTTGAAAAAGTATTACTGTTTGACGTGTTAAACATGTTTATTTGACTTGATGATTTTCCCTAAAATCTGCCTATATGCTGTCGAAATAAATGTTTATTTTGAAGTCATGTTTTCTATTTGCGTTTTAAAGTTTAATGTGCCTTACTAGACTTGGTCTATCCGCATAGGCTGGTCTAGGGGGTTACATTTATTGGTATCAGAGCTTTTGGTTTTAAACCCTCGGACTGTGAAAAAGCCCTTATAAAATACTGTTTTAAAAGTGTTTTACAAATTATTGTGAAAAGAGGCCATGTCACACTATTTTACATGCTTAATTGTGTTCGATCCTCCGGTGTCATAAACTGATCTTAAGTTTATTTTTGAATAGATTCTCCGAGATGAGCACTAGCAGGGGTAGACGACCTGCTCGTAGACGGGGTCGACCCGTCAGATTTGCTGATTTGATGGACGACCCACCGATCGCTCCATCTGCTCATGGGGATACCTCTGCCCCCGTAAATCCTCTACCTTTTACCGAGCCTTCTGCCCCTAGTGGTCATTCAGTTCCGACTACCTCAGCTGCTCCGATATCTGCCCCGTCTGCTCCATCATCCACTCCTGATGTTGATGTGGCCACTCCGGTTAGTGGAGCAACGTTCTCTAGGCCCGAGCCTACGGCTGAGTCTACTAATGAGAGTTTGAGTAGACAGTTTTTTCAGATGATTCAGGGTGTAGTTAGTGCATCAGGTGTCGTTCCAGAAGTCCCTATTTCCCAGACTTTGTTTGCTAATGGGATCAAGACTTTTTCTGGATCTCTTAGTGGAACACCGACTGAGGCTGAGGAGTGGTTGTATGATATCGAGCGACGTATGACAGAGATGGGTTTTGAGCCATCGAAGAAATACTTGGGTGCTGTATCTATGCTGAACGGAAGTGCCCGCACTTGGTGGGAATCTATTATGAGTAGCGTTCCCTCTGATCGGTTGACATGGGATTTCTTTAAAGAGCGTTTTAGGAACCGTTATCTGAGCGAGCGATTCTTGAGGGAGAGACGTCAGGCATTCAAGGATTTGGTGCAGGGTTCTATGACAGTGGCTGAGTACGAGATACAGTTCTTGGAGCTACAAAAGTACGGTCCTGGTTTGGTTTCTACTGAGAAGGACAGATGTGAAAAATTCGCAGAGGGTCTCCGTATTGGGATACGTGACAGAGTGGCTGCACATCATGATGAGGTATTTGAGGAATTAGTAGATCGGGCTAAGACTGCAGAACAAATGGAGATTTTGGCGGCTAGTCAGGGTGACAGGGATAGAGACCGAGATCGAGGTCGAGATCGAGGACGAGATCGAGGTCGAGATTGGGACCGATCTAGGAAACCTAGACAGGGTGAGCCTTACAGACGTCCGGACAAGAGAACCCGCACAGTTGATTCTCAGAAGAGTAATATGAGTTCTAGGCCTTCAGCATCTTCTGTCCCAACTGCCAGTCGAGGTTATTCTTTGAGTTTTCATCTATGCCTGCATGTGAGCACTGTGGTAGGAAACACGGAGGAGATTGTTGGAAGATGATTGGTGCATGCTTCCGGTGTGGGTCTATGGATCATTTCCTTAAGGATTGCCCACGTCCACCTTCCACGGGGATATCCACTCAGACTCCTGCTCGTACCCAGACACCTGCTCGCTCACAGACATCTGTTCCGACTTCGGCTAGAAGTCGTAATCAGGGTAGAGCTTCTGGGTCTGCTATTAGATCGGAAAGTAGAGGCCGGTCCTATCAGAGCGGGGGACCGGCTATGACTGATGATAGACAGCCTCCACTTGTTTATGCCTCCAGACGTCGAGATGACAGAGATGAGCCAGACGTCATTGCAGGTACATTTACCATGTTTTCTATTCCATATTTTGTATTGCTCGACAATGGTTCTACCCATTCATATGTGTCGAGATCCGTGTCCCGAGACCTCCAGATTCCTGATGAGACCACTGAGAATACAATTACTGTTATGAGCCCAGTGGGTCAGTCTGTAGTTGTAAATAAGGTTTTCAGACGATGTCCCCTAGAAGTGCAAGGGGAAATCTTTCTAGCCGATCTTATGGAGCTACCTTTAGAAGAGTTTGATATAATTCTTGGCATGGATTGGTTGACTGAACACCGAGTTAACCTAGATTGTGAGTCCAAGATAGCATTTTTAAGGACTTCTGATGATCGCACTGTGATTCTCACCGGTGAGCGTCGAGGGTATCTGTCAAATGTAATATCTGCTTTGGCTGCTGACAGAATGATCCGGAAAGGATACCAGACTTTCATCGCTTGTATCTTGAATACCAAGGGTTCTTTGTCAAAGATTGAGGAAATTCGCACTGTAAGCGAGTTTCCTGATGTCTTTCCCGAAGAATTACCTGGGCTACCCCCGGATAGAGATGTCGAGTTTGAGATTGAGATTTATCCGGGCTCTGCACCAGTCTCGATGAACCCCTACCGTATGGCTCCTAAGGAGCTTAAGGAGCTAAAGATTCAATTGCAGGAACTCCTCGACCGAGGATTTATTCGACCCAGCTCTTCACCCTGGGGAGCTCCTGTTTTGTTTGTAAAAAAGAAAGATGGGTCTCTCAGGCTATGTATTGATTACCGTAAACTGAACAAGTTAACCATCAAGAACAGGTATCCATTGCCCAGGATAGATGACTTGTTCGATCAGTTGCAAGGAGCCACGATTTTCTCAAAGATTGATCTTCGTTCAGGGTACTATCAACTAAAAATTAAGGGATCTGATGTAGCAAAGACGGCCATTCGCACCAGATATGGGCACTACGAGTTTTTGGTTATGCCGTTTGGTCTGACTAATGCTCCTGCTGCTTTTATGGATCTAATGAATCGTGTGTTCCGGCCGTATGTGGATCAATTTGTAGTGGTGTTCATTGATGACATCCTAGTCTACTCCCGGACTGAAACAGATCATGCTGAGCATTTGAGGATTGTACTACAGACTCTTAGAGAGCACAAATTGTATGCCAAATTGAGCAAATGTGAATTTTGGCTCAGTGAGGTGACATTTCTGGGGCATGTGGTATCGGCTCGGGGTATTCAGGTTGATCCGAGCAAGATAGAAGCCATTGTAAGTTGGAAGCAACCCAAGAATGTTTCTGAGATCCGCAGCTTCTTGGGTTTAGCTGGATATTACAGGCGTTTCGTTGAGGGTTTTTCTATTATTGCCTCTCCCTTGACGAAGCTGTTGAGGAAGGATGTTCCCTTCATATGGACAGATGCTCAACGTGATAGTTTTGAGAAGTTGAAGACGGCCTTAACGCAAGCTCCAGTTTTGACGCAGCCCGAGTCTGGGAAGGATTTTACAGTTTATAGTGATGCATCGCGCTCTGGACTTGGTTGCGTTCTAATGCAGGATGGGAAGGTAATAGCTTATGCGTCTCGTCAGTTGAGACTTCATGAGTGTAATTATCCTACCCATGATCTAGAATTGGCCGCGGTAATCTTTGCCTTGAAGATTTGGAGACACTATCTCTACGGAGAGAAGTGTTATATTTATACAGATCACAAAAGCCTGAAATACATTCTTACACAGAAAGAGCTTAATCTTAGACAACGTCGTTGGATTGAGCTTCTTAAGGATTATGACTGTGTGTTTGAGTACCACCCAGGGAAGGCTAATGTCGTTGCTGACGCTTTGAGTCGTAAGGCTATATCAGACTTGAGATCCATGTTTGCCAGAATGAGTTTATACAAAGATGGAAGTCTACTAGCTGAGCTGCAGGTTAAACCGACTTTGGCCGATGAGATTAAGGCCAAACAACTCTTGGATAGTTCCCTACTTCCAGTCATGCAACAAGTTGAGCAGGGATCCACATCTGTTTATTCCTTCGATCAGGATGGTATTTTATGCTTTAAGGGTCGTTATTGTGTTCCCGATGATGCTGACCTGAAGCGAGCCATACTCAGAGAAGCTCATAGTAGCCCTTATGCTATGCATCCTGGAGGAGACAAGATGTACCAGAATCTGAGGCAAAGGTACCGATGGGAGGGTATGAAGAAAGACATTTCAGATTATGTATTCCGGTGTTTGACTTGTCAACAGGTTAAGGCAGAGCACCAGCATCCTTCTGGTTTGTTGCAGCCCATTAAGATTCCCGAGTGGAAATGGGAACGAATAACGATGGATTTCGTTACTGGGTTGCCTCTAACTCCTTCTAAAAAGGATTCTGTCTGGGTTATTGTTGATCGACTCACTAAATCAGCCCATTTTATACCAGTTCGAGTAAATTATTCACTGGAAAAGCTGGCAAAACTATACATTTCTGAAATCGTCAGACTACATGGGGTACCTTTATCTATCATCTCTGATCGGGATCCGAGATTCACTTCTCGATTCTGGGTGGCGTTGCACAGTGCTTTAGGTACCCGTCTGAATTTCAGTACATCTTTCCATCCACAGACCGATGGCCAATCTGAGAGGATAATTCAGGTTCTTGAAGATATGTTGAGAGGGTGCGTGATAGATTTCCATGGTAGTTGGGAAGACTTCTTAGCATTGGCCGAATTTGCTTATAATAACAGTTACCAGGCTAGTATTCGCATGGCACCTTACGAAGCTTTGTATGGTCGCAACTGTCGAACTCCAATCTGTTGGACTGAATTATATGATAAGAAGACTTTGGGTCCTGAGTTGATCCAAGAGACTGAAGAGACTGTCAGACTGATTCGTAGTCGTTTGAAGGAGGCGTTTGACAGACAGAAGTCTTATGCTGATCGGAGGAGAAAGGATATAGAGTTTGAGGTTGGTGACCAGGTTTTTCTTAAGGTATCACCATGGAAGAAAGTTCTGAGATTTGGGCGCAAAGGTAAATTGAGCCCAAGATTTATCGGACCGTACCGTATTCGGAAGAGAGTCGGGCCTGTTGCCTATCAGCTTGAATTACCTCCCCAGCTTAGCCGAATTCATGATGTGTTCCATGTATCTATGTTGAGACAGTACCACCCAGATCCGAGCCATATTATCCAGGTACAGGATGTGGAGTTGAGACCAGATTTGTCTTATGAGGAGGAACCTGTTCAAATCTTGGATCAAAACGAGAGGGTTCTAAGGAATCGATGTATTCCTATGGTTAAGGTACAATGGAGAAATCGAGGTCCTGAAGAAGCTACGTGGGAAACCCTTGAGTCGATGAAAGAGCAGTTTCCGCATTTATTCCATTAAGGTAAATTTCGAGGACGAAATTTTTCTTAAGGGTGGGAGAATTGTAACAAAAAAAAAAAAAAAAAAAAAAAAAAAAATTATTATAATATTATAATATCCTACCCACTCCCACTCACCCCTCCAATTATGTTACTCCCTCCCCCTCAATTATTGTATTTCTTCCTCATCTCTGCAGAACACTCCCCTCCCATTTTTTCTAAGTTTTATTTCCTCAACTCAAATCACAATCGTACACTACCTTCAATCGTCCATCATCGTGTTGTGCCGTTTCGTTCACCGCCACCACCATCCGAACCGTCTTGACGACCCGAACAAAACGCTCCTTTTCACGCGTCAAACCGCCGCTCCGTTTGCCGTTAATTTGCCGTTGAAGGTTTCGAACAAAAAGGGGTTTTTCTCAAATCGGCGAAAATCCGGTAAGTTTTCGACTTAAATACGCGTTTGGGGTGATAGAAAATCAAATTTGGAGAATTCTGTTTTTTTTCAAAATTTTGCTCCGCCGTCCACGGCGGCGCGTGGGCTTCACGCGCCGTCCGGCGCCGCGCGTGGGCTTCACGCGCCGTCCAGGGCGATTTCCGGCCACCCTGGACGGTGGTAGTGAACCGGTCAGTTCAGACCGGTCTGGTCACGAATTGAACCGCCCGAACCAGACCCGCCGCGTCAGCGTGACGTCAGCATGACGTCATCGTCCGACCCGTTTACCGAACCGACCCGACCCGTTGACCGACTCATTGACCCGACCCGATTAACAGTGACGTCAGCATGACGTCATCGTCCGACCCGTTTACCGAACCGACCCGACCCGTTGACCGACCCGTTGACCCGACCCGATTAACAGTGACGTCAGCATGACGTCATCGTCCGACCCGTTTACCGAACCGACCCGACCCGTTGACCGACCCGTTGACCCGACCCGTTGACCGACCCGTTGACCCGACCCGTTGACCGACCCGTTGACCCGACCCGTTGACCCGACCCGTTGACCGACCCGTTGACCCGACCCGTTGACCGACCCGTTGACCGACCCGTTGACCCGACCCGGTCAACAGTGACGTCAGCATGACGTCAGCGTTGACTTTGACCGTTGACTTTGACCGTTGACCGTTGACCAAAAAGTCAAATTTTCCAAAAAGCCCTATTTTATGTTTTTCGACGTCCTGAGTCCATTTTTGAAGCCCGTTTCTTGAAATTCAAACCCGAAAGCCCCCAATTTGAAAGTTGAACTCGAATATACATATGTATAAGCTATGTTTTCAGGAGGATATTTATGATTAAGGACTGATATTAACTTGTTGATCTAATAGGTACTAGTGAACCTTTCGATCGTACCTACGCCCAGCCAGGCCCGTCCCGATCTATACCTCCTCGTGATCCGATCGTCACTCGTATGACTTCAAACCTAGTTTTGAATACGAATTAAGATGTAAATTAGATTGTAACTATAATCAATGTTCATATAGGCTCAAATACTGTAGCGGAGCGTGATCCCAGTGCCCGTTAGACCTGTTGACTGACCGATCTCATCTTTGAAGGTGTGTTTCCTTGTGTGCTACAGATAATCGTTTTAATATTGTTTTACATGACTATACTATATGTGTGATACATCAAAATTTTGATTGAATATGTCTCTGATTACTGTTCTTCTGAAAATACATGTTTATTTTATATTTACCGAATTTTCAGTTATTATCAAAAACTGAACTATTGTATAGGATATTACTGGGCTAATTGGGATTGAATTAGAAGTGACCGTAGGTTCAGCTCTGATCCAGCTGGTAATTCCTTTACCGTTACAGGTTCCTATGCTTCGGCTAGGGTAATACCTACCATACCGTACCGTACCGTTCCTAAGGTAATCCCTTAGGGTGGCACCGATGCCAAATGTGCACTGGTTAATGCCTATGACGCAGTTTGGGAAACTGCCTCTTGGAGTATGGTTGGAGGGTAGAGAAATGATTAAACCGAACCGCACCGTTACTTGAATTTTATGTTTCTGAACTAGAAAAGTATATTTTTCTGTCGTTGTTCATATTTTAACTTGCACTTTTGGAACACACGGAGCTTTCTAGCTCACGCCCCAAATTCTTTTCCCTTTCAGATATTTTGGTCAGGCCATCCCGTAACCGATACTAGGAGGATCGACACGTTTGGTATTTGTCTCTGAATGTAATGTTTCTATCAATCGTTTGTACTTTCAGGATGACATGTGCCTATATTTTGTTATGTATGATTTTATCTATAAAGTCTATGATGGAATGATTTTGAAAAAGTATTACTGTTTGACGTGTTAAACATGTTTATTTGACTTGATGATTTTCCCTAAAATCTGCCTATATGCTGTCGAAATAAATGTTTATTTTGAAGTCATGTTTTCTATTTGCGTTTTAAAGTTTAATGTGCCTTACTAGACTTGGTCTATCCGCATAGGCTGGTCTAGGGGGTTACAAGCTTTCTCTCAACTTTCTACTGAAACCAACTAGCCAAGAAGGAAAGAAAAAGATGATTACGTTATATTTTTTCCCGGTCTTTATATTTAGGCTTAAATGAAAAATTAGCCCTTAAATTATAGCTTTTGTTTGCTTTTGACCCTTAAATTATTTTTTTGGTCAAAATTAGTCTCTAAACTATCATTTCTGGTCACTTTAAGTCCGGTAATTATCTAAGTAAATTTTTTTTGACAAATCACAAAGATTTTTTGACCAATAGATAGTTTAGGGACTAAAAAGAAAAAATGACACTTTCGGTACTTATGGTACTTATTTTGACCAAAAAATAGTTTAGGGACTTAAAGTGACAAAAAATAATAATTTAGAGACTTATTTTAACCAAAAAAATTTAAGAGCTAAAAAGCAATCAAAAAACATAATTTAAGGGCTGATTTTTCATTTAAGCTCATCTTTACACTAGTTCATACAAGAACAAAATTGCAATAAAAGCAAATTTTCATTTATGCTTTTATTTCCCATATTTCTTTAATCCAAAAAATCAACAATTAGTCAAATACAAAATATTATTTTAATTAAATAGAAAAATATTATATTTTCATACCGAGATTCAAGTCCATACAAAATAATTTAATGGAATTTATTTAAATACAAAATATTGGCAGCCAACTTTACATGAAACTTTATTCTATCATTGATTTCATCCAATTCCAACTTTTCTTCTTCTCCAACCTTTTCTCAACTTTTTATAGAAACCAAGAAGGAAAGAAAAAAGATGATAGCTAGCTTCCTTTTCCACCTTCATTTGTATCTTTACACTAATTCATATAAGACAAAATTGAAATAAAAACAAAATTTCATTAATCTTTTTTTATTTTGTGAGGGTGAAAAAAAAGAGGGAAAGCAGAGCTAAATTGTTAGGTCAAAAATTCAATTTCAATACTCTCTTTACTACACAAACTAATGGCTCAAAAATTCAACTTCCTGCACTGATTGTCCATGAAGTTTTGAAGATTAAAAAATCGGATGAAAACACGTGTATTTAGGGTTGTAAGAGTTTAAAATTTAAGATTTATAACAAATTTTTGTTAATTTAAAAATCGATTGAATTAATTGAACTTTGTTCGGTTCGGTTAATTTTTTAAAAATATAAATTCGGTTATCAAAGAAATTTTTTTGGCTGAATGATTTTAACTAATTTGGTTTATCTGTTAACCAAATTAATCGATTGAATACCCTTACTTGATATATATATATATATATATATATATATATATATATATATATATATATATATATATATATATATATATATATATGTGTGTGTGTGTGTGTGTGTGTGAGAGTTAGGATCAACTTACATAATGTAAAATTCTTTAAGTTTTACACATTTTCTGGATCGTTAGATAAAAGAATGAATGGCTCAGATTAACTCCTTACTCTCTTTTTTTCCAAGTGATAATCTTCATATATTTACTGTTAATTTTATTCATTCGTTTCACTCATCAACTAATTTGAGTGTGAATAATAATTGGTAGTAAAGTGAAAATAAGAATATATATAATAATATAAATTGTCATCGTAATTAATAAATGTTGAACACATTTTTAAGGAAAAATATGGATTCGAACATTAGACATATATCGATACGAATCCGAACGAAAATTAAACTTATTTTGGTAGTACTTTTTTTCTTCATGAAAGAGTATTTTGGTAATACAAATGGCTATGAAGGGGATGCTTCTTGTCTCACATTAAAACAAATATAGCTTCTTCTTTTTTTTCTGAAGAAAATAAGATTTCATTAATAATAAATTATACACAAGTTAGGATCAATTTACACAATGTAAAACTCTTTTAAATTTTATACGTTTTCTGGATCGTTAGATTGGGGGAATGAATGGTTCAGATTAACTCCTTACTTTTTTTTTCTAAGTGATAATTTTTACATATTTACTGTTAATCTCATTCATTCGTTTTACTTATCCAACGGCCCAAAAAAGTGTAAACGGATCCTATCTCATCATACACACTTTAAATTTAAATTGTATGACTAGTTAGAAACCTCAATAATTTTATAAGAAGGAAAAGAGTATAACAGACATGAAACGGTTGAAACAATTCACTTTTCGACCTCAGCCAGAAACAAAGATGAGAATTTCTCCACTTCAGGTTTTTTCAACGCCAAACCAATCTCAACTCCCCTGCTCCCGTCTCTGCTCTCGGCCAATGATACAGCTTCATGCTTATCAATGGAAACAATTACCACCTTCACCGGCTTCCCCCAACCGAAATCGGAACCATAAACTCCAAATCCCGGCGACCCTGCAACACTCATAACCTGTAGAGATTCTGATTCTAATCCCCCTCCAGGATTTAAAAGAAGTGACAATTTTGTTTCAATTCCTTCAAGAACGCCATTATCCTGCAGTTGTTTAACCTGGTCACTGACCTTTTGAACACCGAAAACAAAGCCATTTTCATCTAAGAAATCTCTTGCTTTAGCAAACGCTGCTGTAATTGTGTTACAGCTTCCGAAATAGTTTTCCGGGACCGGAGGGTCTAATCGTGGCCGGCAATCGACTGTGAATCCGAAAGCAACATCTCTATCCCCATTTCCTCCTCTAGATCTCACTTTGCAGGCCATTATATAAGCATATGTAAGCACAAAAGTTGATAAATGAAGGTCTTTCCCAGTGTCTGGTAACTTTGAGAGTACCCTTTCTCTTAGTTTCTTCAAATCTTCTTGAGAAATCTCAACCGTGGCTCGAACTAGACTTGCAGCTTCTCCTTTGTTGGGAAAAATCTTCAGGCTTTTCTTAACGGCATCCGAATCTGATCCCATACTGTCCAAGTCCAACCAGTTCTTCAAGAATATCATGTCGAGTCCACCGGGATCTTTTAAAACAGTCCTGTCGAAAACAGGGGTTAGCTCGGGTGGCAAACTTGAGTTTTCTGGATTACCTTGCTTGCATATATAAGCCCAGGATTTGATGAACATGGTTGTGGTTTTCCCGTCAAGAACAGCATGGTGAGCTGCGATTCCAACGCAAAACCCCGTGTCAGGGAAAAGGGTGATTTGCAAAGCAATAGTTGTGGCCGAATCATCCGATGTTATCAACTCGGGAGTCAACGGATGCAACTCAACAGCTTCGTAGACTCCAATATTGCTTGAAAGCAGGTTAAAGTCGGCATCGGATTCAGCAACCGTGAGTGGAACTCCGTCGCTCGGAGTGTACGAAATGATGGGTTTGGGGGCGTTTGATGGCCACTTGAGGTTTCCGGCGAGGGGGAGGTAGTGGAGGAGAGCGAGGGAAAGAGATTGTTTGAGTTTGGGGAGGATTTCCGAGTTGAAACCAGCGAGGGTTAAGGCGTTGAGTCGGTAAAAGAAGAGGCGCTCAACGGGAGGAAACTTTAGCCAGAAAACGTCGAAGAAAGTGAGTGGAAGAGAGAACTCGGCTGATGATTTGGGTGAGTTAGGGGAAGGGATAACTCGGCTGAACTCAAGTATTTTCATTCTGTCTGGTAGGCAACGCAATGACAGAACCCTTCTTCCACATGAAGAAATTATATGCAAAGGAATGTCGGTATTTTTTTTTAATGTTTTAATGTTAAAAAAATTAAATTTAAAGTTTTAATATTAAATTATAAAGACTAACTCTAAAAAAAAAGTAGTTATCATAGATTTCCTAAACCATAAATATTAATTTTAACTTTAAACATTCAACTATAATTTTATTTTTTTAGTATGAAGCATAATTAGGGGGATGGAAATCATCTGCCCCCAAAGTATGCTCTAATTTGTGCCCCCACTTTAAAATAGTGGGTTTAAGGTTTAGGGTTTAGGGTTTAAGGTTGGGGCTTAGAGTTAGGGTGTAGGGAATTAGGGTAGGGTGTATTTTTTAGGGTTTAGGGTTTAGGATATGAAAATTAGGGTTATGGGGCAAGATTTAATTTTTAAGTATTTTTAGGCAGGGGGCAGGAGATTTTTACCCTAAATAGGGACACTGAAAAGAGACAAATAATTTTTATTCTTTTTTAGTGTTTTTTTATCCAATATTAAAATTCAAATTCCAAGCCTTAACCCTAAATTATAATTCTAAACTCTAAATTTTAAAATACATTCTTCATACGATATTCTAACTTACTTTAAGCCCTAATTTTAAATTTTAATTTTAAACCCTAAACACAACTTTTTAATGATAAAACATAAATAGAGACATTAAAGAAGAGAAGATGATTTCTGCTCAATTAAATTTTGGTTATAATATTATACTACTTAAAAGTCCACGTCTGTCATTTTTTATTAATTTTAGCGTTTCTTTTAAAAGGATAATTTTTTAAAAATATAAAAATTAGAAACATATAATTATAAAAAAAATAAAAATTGTGAGTGCCCCGAAAATTAAACAAAATTATGAGCATTCAACATCCCGAGGAAAAGCTCACCCCTTGTTGTCACAGTGGTAAATAATAATGTAATTTATTCAGGTGACTTGGATTCGAGCACCAATTATGCACGGTGTGTATGTCTTAATAAAATAAATTAAACAATTACTATCATTGTATCACATCAGCATATTAAAAGAAACATCCCGAGAAAAAGAATAGTAGTATAACTAGATATTTTATTTTGAAAACCAACTATTGAGGTTAAATTTAATAGTGTTCTTTTCGATCAACTCACTTTCATGGAGTAAATGTTGATTTATAACGCGTTTTTGCAATAGATTTACCTTTAAAAAAACTTTTTAGAATGAAAACGAAATGAAATCATATTAACAATGTAACATATTTTAATACTCAACTTGTCGGGGAAAAAACTCCTAAAATGATGAGTAAATTAGTAAAAATTTACTTTTAACTTTGAATGAATTATGAGCCTAAAAGTATTTAAAATATTAGGTAAGATTGAAAAAAAATTCATCTATTAAAAATTGAGAGGGAAGATTACGTTTTTTATTTCTTCTAATATATATTTTTAATTTTATTTCATTTGAAAATACAATAAAAAGGGAAAATGAGAGAGAATCGTGATTTGAGAAATAATAACAGAAAATAATTTTGAAATAAAAATTTAAGAATAAAAACTAAGATTGGGTGTATATATATCAATTATATTTTATTAGTTTTGAAGATTTTACTTGCAGGAGAAATCAATGTTTTAGAACTGAAATTTTTTTTTCACGCTCTATTAGGTTTTGGTATTTCACTGTGATTTGGGAATTTTAGAGAGGAAATCGAAAGGATAAACGGCACGAGAGAGAGAATAAACGATATTTTCACACTGCTTTAATTTAAGTTACAGATGCTAAAGCTCTATATGAACGAGAGATTATTTGTTGCTTCTTGAATTTTCAGGATAGGAAGCAGTCAGAATTAGAAAAGACGTTTAATTTAAGTTCATTGTTAGCAGGAAAAATAAACTTTGTCCATAAGTTTCTTTCAAATATCTAAGAACTAGATGGACAACTGTTATATGAACATTTGTAGGAGCAGACATAAACTAAGAAAGCTGTTGAACAGTAAAACTAATATATGGTCGACTTCGAGTATTAGTTAAATAAAGTAATTTTCCTATAAGCTTACTATAAGAAGTTAAATAAAGTTGTATTGCCGCTGAGTTCCCCTAATACTGTAACAATTATTCTAATTCAACAAATAATTTTTGACACACTCTATTTTATCGAATATTTAAATTCTGTGGATAACTATGGAGAGGAGACGCGATGACTGATGATTACTTTTGAAAAGAAGGTGAAAAATATGTGTGGTATGCAAAGCATTTTTCACGTTTTCGTGTTGGGGATGGCCAACATGTTACATACTAGAACAGGTAGACTCTTATTTGATCCGATAAGGCCAAATTATTTTGAAGTCAACTTTTATGGTTGGTCGAATAATTTTTTAATATAAAAAATCAGATGTCGAACTTAAAAGTGACTCATCTGAAAATATTATGGTATAGAAAATATTTTATATATTGACAGTGAAAAAAATAGTTTTCACAAGTGAGTTAAAATTAGGGTTTAGAATTAACGAGGAACGCTTTTTTAATGAGAGTAACTGGTGTGAAAATTATCGGGATTATATTACAACAAGTAGTCTAAATACAAGAGTCAGAATCCAGTCCCTTGCCTTGGTGTAAACTACGTAGAACCTATAGCCATCAAAACTGTCCTTGAAATTTAGATCGAGAGAATCGTACAGTTTTATGAAATCATATGTATAGAACGAATCACATTTTTACCAAGAAATTATACCTGCTACAATGCAATTATTGTATATGAAGGCACCACTTGTCGAACAGGCGAATTGGGCGTAATCAAGATAGGAGCATAAAAAATCATGAAAATTAGAGTCTCGCCGACTTATGTCAGAATACTTGTGTTACATGATTTCTGATAGATAGGCCTCGACAAAAGTACTTCCTCGACGAAGAAAAGTTATATTGTGACGTGGCATGAGACTGTTCTTTCTTTTTATAAGTATTTAGTTTGATTTTATATTTGAATAAATTAACGCACACTTATAGACTATGTTGTTTAAAACTCCGTCACCTTGAAGGAATAGCACTATCCTCTACCATTGTGACCAGTCAATGAGTTTTTGTTTATTATATATTTTAAATCGAGTATTTTTAAAAGGATTAATATCCTATACACTGGCAGTGGAAACTGAAAGTTTCCACAAGCGCCTTAGTTTTAGGTATATGGAGTTAGTTTAGGGTTTAGGGGGTTAGAATTTAGGGATAAATGTTTCAATTTAAGGTTTATGGTTATAATTTAGAGTTTATAAGTTAGGGTTTAGTTTTTAGGGTAGTATGGTAAGGATTTAGGTTTTAACCTGTAAACCCTAAATTATAACCTTAAACCCTAAATTGAAACAACTATCCCTAAATTCTAACCCCCTACACCTAAACCACTAAACCATATACCTTAAACTAATTCTCTATACCCTAAAACTAAGGCGCTTGTGGAAACTGAAAGTTTCCACCGCCTGTGTATAGAATATTTATCCTTAAAGTAGCAAACTAAATTTATTTTTAATATTTTTTCAAGTTGACCTGTTTTTAAATTTAATTTAAAATATTTTTTATTTAGTTATTTTTTTAATGAAAATTCGGCATGCATTTGGTCATCAATGGTTCTTGGGAGAAATTATATCATTGGTCCTTCCAACCACATCATCTATGAGACCAACCAATAAAATACATCTATTTCGTTAATTTTTTCATGTCATCTTTTTACCAAGTAAAAATTTATTTGATAAAAACTATTTTTAAATTTGATTTACAATAAATATGAGTAAAGATTTATCACTAAACTATGCCTGCTACAATGTAATTATTGTATACGAAGGCACCGCTTGTGTAACAGGTGAATTGGGAGTGATCAACATAGGAGCATAAAAAAATCTTGAAAATTATAGTAAATATGAGTAAAGATTCACTTGATAAAAAAATGTGATGAAAACAATTAACGAAATTGAAGCATTTTATTGGTTAATCCTATAAATAATGTGGTGAAAAGTACCCATAATATAATTTCTCGTTCTTGGAGAGAAAAACCAAGAAAATATTTAAAAACCTCAATACGGTCATGGGATCTAAGGGTCTAATAATTTCAAAAAGAAAAAAATCAATGATAAAGCCCTATACAATATCCAAAGTCCAATGCATGTGAAGGTTCCAAATCAAGTCCAATATTCTATGGGTCCGTGGGCCCAATCTGTATTTTCAAATCTAGACTTTTTAATTTAATTATTATATACATTATGTTAGGAATATGTAGTCATTAAGATTTATGTTTGATTTTGTTAGCGAGATAGATTATTGTTGTTTAATGAGAAATATCTTATTTAGCCCCTCAATTGAAACTAAACTTTATTTTGGTATTTTTTCTTCAATATTTCTAAATAAGCATTCCAAAAAAAATTATAAAAACTTATTATATTTTTTTGACCAAATAAAAACTTATTATATTGAAGCTGTAGAAAAATTGAATTAAAAATTTATTGAATAAACTTTTATTAATATAAGTGTAACTAAACATGACAAAAACGTATATAATAAGATATTAATTTATATTAAGAAATTAATATCTTATAACGTATATAATAAAATATTTCTATAGTTACAACTGAATTAATTTTCTATTAATTTTTATATTAATACATGATTCCAAACAAATTTAGCAAGAATAACATATATTTTCCAATATTTAAAAACTTATATTGATTTAAAACAAATTTTATTTTTACTTATATTTTTATAAAAACATGAAATTTTTTATTTTTTAAAATTTTTGCTGAAAAATATGAAAAAAAATATTTACAATTGAAGGGTCAAATGACATATTTCCCAGTAATCCAACATGCCACATCACCCTTTTAATGTCAGTTAATGATCATCATGTAACTTTTGAAACAAAATCTAAAATTTAATGCTCATCATGTAACTTTCGAAAGTACAATGCCTAAAAATCTTGTTTTGACATAGTATAGTAACCCTTTGTAAATTTTACCTAATAAAACTAGTGGTGCATACCAATGTGTGCATTCATAGTAGAATTTTCAAGAAAAATCATATAAGTAATAAATTACAATTACAATTATTATTTTATATTAACACTTAATTAACGTTGCAAATATATATCAATTGAAATTAAAATTTAACATTATATATAATATCCACCAGTTTAGTATTTTCAATCAAATAACATCTAAAGAAAACCATCAGTGCAAAAAAAATGAAGATTGTCAGTATTAATAAGCTAAAAGTATCTAAAAAAATTGAATATTAAAATAAGAGTTCTTTGAAGATCAAATTCTAATGACAATGGTATGAGATAGATAAAAGATGACAAAATAATATAATATTATGATATTCTTTTATGGGTAATTATATCATGCACAAGCGCTTGTTTTCACAAGCGTTTTAGTTTTAGAGTTTAGTAATTTCATTTAGGATCTAGTGTTTACGGGTTTGAGTGTACGAGTTTTAAATTTATTGGGTGTGATTAGAATTTAAATTTTAGGGTTTATAGATTAAAACCTAAATCTCTAAGCATAATACCCTATACCCAAACTCTAACCTCTAAATTCTAACCGTAAACACTAAAGTCTAACCATAAACTTTAAAAAACATACACTTAAACCCCTAAACCTTAAATTCTACACTAACTCTCTAAACCTTAAAATTATAGTACTTGTAAAAAAAAATTGTTTCCATCATTCGTGTATGAAATATTTTCTCCTCTCTTATTCAGTAAGAGCAAATTTATTATTAAAATAGGCTGAGAAACAGTACAGCTATGGAAAGCATCCCTCAAAAGCTAAAGATAAAACATGCCAATACAAAAAAAAAAGTCATTAACAAAACAATGGATCAAACAACATAATCAGCATGACGCAGCAAGTAGCATCGACCTTGTGGAGCCTTCTTTTGCAAGTTGTCTATTATTAAAAAGACGGAAGATATTAATCAGACACCAAAAAAGAAATGTGAAGTTTTAATATATAAAAACGACAACGTTGTATATCTTATTAGACAAAGAACATCAGCCTTTAAATTTGTATTCTTCAAAATTCGACTTGACAATTAATCTTACTTTCGGTTTCCACTTAGAACCATGGATGAACCGAAAAGAGTGTTGGAGGGGACAATAACACCTCTAAAAATTTTAAAATTTTTAATAGTTTAGATGTTTTATTTATATTTCTATTGACAGTCTAATTTCTCACCGTAAAATTTTATAATTTTGTATCCCTATATTTCTAATATAACTTCTTCGTAGCTTTTATATAAAATTATGTGTTTAAAACATGCAAACAATCAATTTAAAGATTTTTTTTTTACAAAGATTCCCTGACCCCATGACTCCTTTGATAGGGTTTTGCCTTATTTTTTATTTATCGACAAATTTGGATCAGTAAGTATTTAATAACTGCATTCACTCAACCTAAGAATTCCATGGTATTAAAAACAGGAATGTTCATCACCACCAGTTTTATAGCATAATAGTTTATATATATATATATATATATATATATATATATATATATATATATATATATATATATATATATATATAATAGGTCAAGTTCGATATCTTGATATCGTTTATATATGTATTTTTGTGATGATGTGCATATTCGTCTTACGGTCTATATTCGGGGTACGAGGTTGTCCCTTTTAATAATGTCGTCTTCAAAGTTTAAACTTGTGTTTTCTCCTTGAAAATATAATGTAATGCGTCTTACCAATGCACTCAACATTTGTTCGTCGTTTATAAATGTATTTACAACGCATCAAATATACTTTTATTTTATTATATTCAATAAATTAAGAATTTAATATTCTTTACTATCTCGAACTATTAAAATTTAATTTGCACAGATTTCCAATGTTTCACTAGACTGTCACCCACTAATCACGATTAAACAAGGTACAATAAAAGAAATGTATTTTACCTGTCAAGGCGTACTAGGTAGACAGATAGCTCTACTTCCATTATCATAAATAATCTTATTTTTCAAGATATAAATACGACAGAAAACATATAATAAGGGATTGTTAACATTCTGTCTCTTTACTTTTAGGTAGGAATTACTACAAATTTCGGTTTCTCAAACTTAGTTGTCATTCCTTTTGGAATGTTGGGTTGGAATTTTGTGGATTAGGTGAATCCAATCCAACCATCAAACTTACCCTATAAACAATTCAAATGTCTGTATATATACATAAGTACATGTATCTAGTGCTAGTTGTAGTAGTTGTTATCTTATGAAAAAAAGTAGGAATACATTGTCTTTTTAAAAATTTAAGAGTCATGTATAATTTATTAAAATTGAGATCTTCATGTTTATTAACTTATTATGCAGGCAATATATTAGTATGCTGACTTTTGAATAAAAAATAAATAAAATATAACTCGAAATTTATGAAATACAACAACATTTTATTTTTCTCATGCTCTTAATCTCTAGCTCATAATTAAGCTTTTGTTCTTTTTCCTTATAAAGCATTTAAATTCAGGGCAGAGCTAAGAAATTTATATTATGGTGTCAAATTTGGATGTTTATTCATATTTTTATTAAAAGCAGATTAAGTAAAATAATGAGTGTTAATTTTCTTTAAAAGATCTCAATTATTATTTTTAATTCGATGTCAACTTCTATCCACACACATATATATAGTGTGTGTCTACAAGGTGTATGTGCATTGTCAAATTGTTAAGAATATCTATGAACATATACTATTCAATATATATATATATATATGGATAGTGTCCACTTATACAGTGTAAAACTCTTAAAGTTTTGCACGCTTTTTGAATCGTTGGAGGAGTAAAACGAATGACTGAGACTAACAATAGAATACGTGAAGATTATCACTTGAGAAAAAAAGTAAGGAGTTAATTTCAACCATCCATTTTTCCCATTCAACGATCCATAAAACGGGTAAAACTTAAAGAATTTTACACTGTACAAGTAGATCCAACCCCCCCCCCTCTCATGTAGCTCCGTTCATGTTAAACTTAATTCATTTTAAGGTTATTTTTTTTCCTGAAATCATATATAGTCCTCTCAGTGCACATGTTCAAAACCACCCAAAAATAAACATACTAAATTAACGCAGAAATTAAACAGAAATTGAGGATCTTGTGCTTAGAGAAAATGCTGGGAATAGATTTTGTTTTGAAAACTTCTCAGTCAAAGTCCGTGAATCAACAGTGAATTACGTTTCTCTCTCATTTGATTGAGAAAGTTGAGTAGCTTTTGTTGGTCAAAAAGTAGCAGAATAATGGTAGTGGAGCCGCTGCAATCACTTGCATTTATGCATATTATGTGATCATAATTATTTATTTATTTGTCCACTACTTCTAGATAATGGCTTGAGCAAATTGATGTGGTTGGGGTTCGTTAAGGACTGGGAATTTTGCTCTTCTCTGGGAAAAAAAACGAATATTATTCATCATTAGTTTTCACACACATTCTTTCAACTCTTAAAACTAGGGTTTTCATTATTGGATATTGGAGTTGTAATTCCAATAAGCACGTAGCACGATTGCTGAAACCAGACATTAACAAATATATTTGAGTGTGTGAAATCGGCAAATTCAGTTAAAAAGTGATAATGGACTAAGAAAATATATTTTTATTATTATATAAATTATGGACAAAAGTCACAAAATCAGTTAAATATTTAATTACATTTTATATTAATTTTAAATTACACTATTATTATAATTAAACTATTGAAACTTATAAATAAGCGGACAAAAATCACCTGCTCCTTTTCGGTATCCCTTTTCTATGCACTAACATTAAAAATTAAGGGCATAAATAGGGGACCAAAAGGGCAGATGATTTCTATTCTAAGTCAACACTATAATCATATAGAAATAATTTTTTTTTCACAAATCTTAATTTTAATCCTAATCATATCTAGAGCGGAAGAAAGGGGACTCTAAAAGAAGAAATGAATGCTCCTAGTGGGTCTAAAACTCATAATCTAAGGAAATATGAAGGTATAAAAATGAACAGTTTAAACAAAACCCGTTAAATATTAAATTACATTTTATATTAATTTTAAATTACACTATCATTATAATTAAAGTATTGAAACTTATAAATAAGCGGACAAAAATCTTCTCCCCTTTTCGGTGCTCTTTTTTATACCCAACATTAAAAAAAGTAAAAAAAAAATAAATTCTAAGCTCTGACCCTAAATTCTAAATCCTAAACCATAAACTCTATGCCCTAAAATACACCATACCCCAAATTCTTTAAACCCTAACCCTAAACATAATTTTTAGTATTGGGATAAATAGGGGCATTAAAAAGAGTAGGTGATTTCTATTCTAAATCAACACTATAATCATATAGAAACAATTTTTTTAACAAATTTTAATTTTAACCCTAATCCTACTTAGAGGGGAAGAAACAAGGACTCTAAAGGAAAGAATGAGTGCTCTCGGTTTGTCTAGAATTCATGACCTAAAAGAATATGCGAGAACAACTTGATCAATTGACCAGATATGCTTGCTCCATATAAAAATAATTAAATGCGTAAATAGACGTACAATGCATGTGAGGAAATAGACAAGTATGAGAAAACAAGCCTGACTTTGCTTGGATGCTAATTCCACACAAAATGACAGAGGAATAAGACCCTTATTTTGGTTAGAAGAGCAACCAAATATGTCCAATGTAACACCCCGTATTTTTTCAAAAGAAAAAAAAAAGAAATGAATGTGAGGGTATGGGGGCTTGAACTCACGACCTCACCCTTCACCATTCAAAGTGCGAGCCATTGAGCTAAAGGCTCACTTTTGATATTGCCTTCCTTTTATGATTTTTAAGGTTAACACATGGTCAATTAAACATACATTTCATAAATAAAAACGTGTCTGTTCACATTCTTTTTATTTTTGGCTCATCTTTTCGAATTCCAGACCACATCTCACTCTATCATTGAACCATCCTTTCCATTTTTCGGCGAACCCTCGTCCGGCCTCACCGCCGTTCCGTTCACTCCACCGCCACCGACGATGTGTGCACCGTCCGCCCGTGAACCAACCGCCATCAACCACGCGCGACGACGGCCGATAAATCGCGGCGAAAACTCGGAGAAAGATCGGAGAAATTCGGCCGCCATCGTTTCTTTCATTTTCCGGCCGTTCCCAATGTCGGCTCGCCTCACCGTGGGTACAGTCGAGCTCCTCGTGTCCCGATCTACAAAACCCATGTAAGTCATCTTCGATTTGCCGTCGTTTTGCCCCTCGTCGGAGTAGCGCAAGTTTCCGGCGAGATTTGGATTTTAAGGTGAATCGGACGAATCCGACATTTTCCGGCGAGATTCCGGTCGCCGCCGGCGATGATCACCGTTTAGGGTATGCAAGTATCTTGGCATTCGAAATGTCATGGGACATCCAGTCTGGATTCGAATGCGATCGAATGTAGTATCATGAGTCAACCGGTATAACTCGGAACTAAGGTAATACACTACTACCTCTTGTATGCTTTATGAGCATGTTGGTATGTGTTAATGCATGCATAAAAATGATGATAAGTACTGTTAAATCTGCTCAAGTTAAATCGAATGTAGAAACGAGTATGATAAATTAATAAGACCAAAATGCTCGAATGAGGCAGCTAATCTCCAATTCTGAGCATTAGTGTGAAATGTTTAAATGTGAAAGATACCTGGACAGGAAATTACGAATCACCTATAACTGTTAAAAGACCCAAAATGCCATTGTTGGCCAAAGTAATCAAAATATCCCCGAATGTATCGGATATTGTGAAAAATCTAATGTAGAAATCTCTGAATGCCTGGTTGGATTAGGCCTGGCAAACTTGACCCGAGAACCGAAACCCGAACCGAATTACCCGAACCCAGACCCGAACCGAAACCGAAAATCAACCCGAAATTTACCCGAAATCTGATCCGAAATTTTATTCGAAACCCGAAATAAACCGAACCGAAACTGAACCGAATTTAGTTGAACCGAATGGACCCGAACCGAATAGACCCGAACCGAATGAACCCGATTAATAGAAATAAAGAAAGAAAATATGAACAGCCGCACAAATCACTAAAATGTCAAATATATTGACTTTATAAAGTCATATATAGGGTGTAAAAATCTGACCAACCTAAAAATTTGATTAAAAATGACTGATTTCTCATTTAACCGAAAATAACCGAACCGAATTTAACCGAACCGAAATTAACCGAACCGAATTTAACCGAACTGAAATCAACCGAACCGAATTTAACCGAACTGAAATTAACCGAATCGAATTTAACCGAACTGAAATTAACCGAACCAAATTTAACCGAACCGAAATCAATCGAACCGAATTTAACCGAACCGAAATCAACCGAACCGAAATCAACCGATCCGAAATGACCCAAAACACAATAGACCCGAACTAAAACCGAACCGAAACCGAACCAAAACCGAAACTGAATCTGAACCGAAAATATCAGACCCGAAATAACCGAAACCGAAATGACCCGAATTGAACCCAAACCGATTGAACCGTTTGTCACCTCTAAGTTGAATACCCGATGAGCAACTAGAATTTCTGAGCTACCGTTTACGTCTTGTTAGTATAAATTACCAAAATGCCCGCATATGATAAAACAACCATAATGCCTTATAAGTAAATGGCTAAATCACTCATGAAATGCCTAAACTCTCAAGAATTTGATGTATCATCTCCTGACTGTCCGGTTTAAATTGTTAGTTCAAAACCCCTCTTTTAATAGGGGCCTTGTTTCAAAGATCCGTTCAACTGTCAAAAGTTAATATGTTCTCTTCCGTAAATGTCAAGTATCTCCAAGGAAATAAACGATTCCACCTAGTGTGTTTCCTTGTGTGCTACAGATAACCGTTTTAATATTGTATTACATGATTATATTATATGTGTGATACATTATAGTTTTGATTGAACATGTTTCTGATTTCCGATCTATAAAAAAAATACATGTCTATTTACATTTACCGAAATTTCAGTTGTTATCGAAAACCGAACTATTATATAGGATGATACTGGGTTATTCGAGATAGAGTATGAAGTGACCGTAGGTTCAGCTCTGATCCAGCTGGAAATTCCTTTACCGTTACCGTTACCGTTACAGGTTCCTATGCTTCGGCTAGGGTAATTCCTCACCGTTACCGTTACAGGTTCCTATGCTTCGGCTAGGGTAATTCCTCACCGTTACCGTTACAAGGTAATTCCTCACCGTTACCGTTACAGGTTCCTATGCTTCGGCTAGGGTAATTCCTCACCGTTACCGTTATAGGTTCCTATGCTTTGGCTAGGGTAATACCTACCATACCATACCGTACCGTACCGTTCCTAAGATGAGGGTTGATAAAAGATTAAACCGTACCGTATTGTTACTTGAACTTTATGTTGTTGAATTGAAAATGTATATTATACTGTTGTTGTACATCTTTTACCTACACCGTTTTGAAAACACTAGGAACCGAACTCTCTAATTCCACCTCCGTACATTAATAGCATATAATTACCGTCTATTTCTTGATGATTGAATAAAGAACAAGTACCGTTATCCTCAAGTATAACGTTACCTTAAATTGACTAAAAAGAAATGAAGACCGTTACTGCGTAAAGCATCATGAAAATGTTATGCCTACTATATATCTGCATGAGCTTATAGTATCTTTTGGTAGTTTTGTATTACTGAGCTTTCCCAAGCTCACGTTGTTTTTACCATCTCAGGTTAAAGGAAAATATCATGGTTTAACGTTTGACATCAGTGTTCGGAGTTTTCTCGGCGTTGCTTTTGGAGTACGGTACCGACATAGTTAGTGGGCATGCAAATCATTATTGTTTCATGATAGTGTCTGTAAAATGTTTTCTGAAATCCTGTTATATGTTTAAATGCTTTCATGAAAGAGTATTTTCAACTAAAGTTACTGTTATAATCTAATATGTATTTTTCAGAGAAAATGTTTTATGTGTATTTTTATCGTGGGTCGCTCCTGTAACCCTAATGTGGCTTCCTAAGATCTGTCATAACGCATAGGCGGGTCTAGGGGGTTACATCCAAAGTGGAATGTTGAAATAGAATCAATATGACCCGCATATGGAGCATACGCGTGAGGCTTTCATCTAAAGCACCATTGCCATTGTTTTGCCCTATTGACCTTGAATTTGAGCCCTTTTCTATGTGTTATGAGACAGATAGACACTCATTGTCTGCAAAGAGCCAAAGACCCAGCATTTGAATCCAGCTCCAGTCTCCCCACTCATAATAAGAAACAACACCACCATACTTTGACCACAGCCCCCTTAAAGAAAGTTACACACACACGCAAATGGTGGAGCATGCTTCCACAAATCCATGATTCCTTCTTTGTTTTAGTACGTAAATTTAAATAAACATAAACGAAACAAAAATCGAATATAAATACCTCTAACGATTGTTTGAACCGTACGTTAAAGTTTGAGTGTAAAAAGCTTCAATTGCCAACAAGTTCTTCTAACCACCCCCCAAAAAACCCTCACTAGAAGTAGACCTGACAAACTTGACCCGAGACCCAAAACCCGAACCGAGACCGAAAATTAACCCGAAATTGACCCGAAATTTGATCCAAAATTTGATCCGAAACTCGAAATAAACCGAACCGAATTTAGTTGAATCGAATGGACCCGAACCGAATAGACCCGAACCAAATGGACCCCATTAATAGAAATAAAGAAAGATAAAATATGAACAGCCGCACAAGTCACTAAAATGTCAAATATATTGACTTTATAAAGTCATATATGGGGTGTAAAAATCTAACAAACCTAAAAATTTGATTAAAATCGACTGATATCTCATTGAACCGAAAATAATCGAAACGAAATCAATCGAACCGAAAATAATCGAACCGAAAATCAACCGACCCGAAATGACCCGAACTAAAACTGAACCGAAACCGAATCTGAACTGAAAATATTAGACCCGAAATAACCGAAACCGAAATGACCCAAATCGAACCCGAACCGATTGACCCGTTTGCCACAGGAGTAAACAAATTTTAGTGATATTTCTCGAACTTTTTCAATGCAATTATGTAAAAAAATTGTATACCAGTCAAAATATATCCATATGAAAAAAATGGAGAAAATGCGGAGTCAACCCCCATGAACAGTTGAGCACAATTCACACCGTTAACTGCTCCATCATTTTTATACCCGACTGCCGTTAACTTCCCCCAACAATCCTACCTCACTAACTTTTCAGGGTCCCCTACCTCAAAACCATGAAGATAAAGCCAAGCACAACACTGTCTCTTCATATATTTCTTCACTCTTCTTCTTCTTCTTCTTCCTTTTCTTTCTGTCCGAGCGTCGAAATGCTCAAAACTGCAGAAAAACTGGGCGCCTGAAGTGAAGAAATGGAAGTTCTGGGCAGATTTTTACTTCTCTTTTCCCTGCTGGTAGCCGCACAATCAACATGCAACAGTACAGACCACGGACTGGTTTCCCAAGCTTTTAAATCGGTCTCCGGTTTCAACATCTCTTGGCTGAAATCCCACGACGCCATCTGCTCGTATCCCCCGATAAAGGTATTGAATTTCTCTTCAAAGGATTTAACCGGCACCGTTTCATGGAGATTTCTCAGGAACCTTTCACACTTACGCACCATTGATCTCTCCGACAATTCTCTCCAAGGCTCTGTTCCGGGTTGGTTCTGGTCTATGCCCGCACTTATCGATGTCAATCTGTCGAAAAATAAGTTCGGAGGAACCATTGGGTTCGAACCCACCTCGGGAAATGGCTCGTTTTCTAATGTTCGGGTGCTGAACCTTTCGACTAACAGGTTCACCAACTTGGTTAAACTCTCTGGTTTTCCCAAACTTGAATCTCTTGATATTTCCCAGAATGTTCTTGGTGTTCTTCCCTATGGTTTCGTCAACCTTACAAAGCTCCAGCATCTGGATATTTCGAGTTGCCAGATTTCGGACAGTGTGAAGCCTGTTTCAACACTTCATTCATTGAATTACTTGGATGTATCAAACAACTCCATGAATGGTACTTTCCCTTCCGATTTCCCTTTAGTCAATAGCTTGAAGTTTCTCAACATTTCGCTCAACCATTTCAATGGTTCAATTGGGTTTGACAAGTTCCAAAGATTTGGCAAATCTGCTTTTGTTCATGCTGGAAATTTCGTTTCCAATGCTTCAAAAAAAGCACAGAACAATCAGATTAAGCCCCATTTCTTGACTCCAAATCAAAAAAACTTCGAAAAACATAAACCCAAATCGAAAGGAAAACCTTTGGTCATTGGTTTATCGTGTTCATCTGGGTTTCTACTTGCTTCCCTTGCGTTCTGCATCTTTTTCACATACAGAAGAAAGAAGCTGGCGAGGAGAAAAACCAAATGGGCCATATCCAACCCGGTTCAACCGAATTTCAAGATCGACAAATC
Organism: Hibiscus trionum; assembly: GCA_030270665.1. Taxonomy (NCBI): domain Eukaryota; kingdom Viridiplantae; phylum Streptophyta; class Magnoliopsida; order Malvales; family Malvaceae; genus Hibiscus; species Hibiscus trionum. Next base: position 6,854,012 of record BSYR01000069.1, read on the forward strand.
CGGGCCGTTCTCTTTCGAGACAGAATCGGGTTCATCCTGGGTCGCGGACATCAAAGAACCGACGTCAGCACCGGTCATCATGTCGTCAAAGCCGCTGATGAGCTTCACCTTCAAGGACCTGATCGCCGCCACGTCTCATTTCGGCAAGGAGTCCGTACTGGCAGAAGGCCGGTGCGGGCCCCTTTACAGAGCCGTCCTCCCCGGTGACCTCCACGTGGCGATCAAGGTTTTAGAACACGCCAGAGACGTTGATCGTGATGAAGCCGTCGCCGTGTTTGAAGATCTCTCCAGGCTTAAACACCCTAACCTATTACCTCTCTCCGGTTACTGCATTGCAGGTAAACTCTAATTATTACATGCATTAAATTGTCTCACGGGTTTGTCTGAAAACATTGAAACATCAATCAACTTGTTTCGGCATTCGTGAATTTTGGCGCTTCTTTTCAGCTTCATCCATGCATACACATTTTCAGCTTTCACGTTAATTATAAATTTTAAAGCTTTTTTTTTTGGATTTTGTTTTTTAGGTAAGGAGAAGCTTGTGTTGTATGAATTTATGGCAAACGGGGATTTACACCGGTGGTTACACGAACTGCCGACGGGGGCGTCCAACGTGGAGGATTGGAGCACCGACACTTGGGATATTAGTATTACTCACAACGGAATCGGGTCCCATACTTCTTCGCCGGAGAAAACGAACTGGCTGAAGCGCCACCGCATCGCGGTCGGGGTTGCGCGTGGGTTGGCTTATCTGCATCATGTAGGGTCCAGCCATGGCCATCTCGTGGCTTCGAATGTTCTGCTCTCCGACAATCTGGAACCTCGGATATCCGATTTCGGGATAAGGAACATTGGGTCTAAAAAAGAGAGGGAAAGAAAGGGTGAAAACGATGTTGAATTTGATGTTTATTGCTTCGGTGTTGTTTTGTTGGAGCTTTTGACGGGGAAGCAAGGGACGGAGGAGAATGTGAAGCGGGTGAGGAGGTTAGTGAAGGAAAGGAATGGGATTGCGGCGCTTGACTCGCGGTTGAGACTCGGCGGTGAATCGGAGGCCGAGATGGTGGAGAGCCTCCGAGTCGGGTACTTGTGTACGGCGGAGTCGGCTGAGAAAAGGCCGACGATGCAGCAAGTTGTGGGTTTACTCAAAGACATACACCCGGCGGTAGAGGATTTCAACCGATTTCATGGGTGAAACTGTAAAAGTAAAAGCCCACGCCGAGATACTCTTTTTGGCGGTGATGTTCACGCGCTGTTAATCGAGACCATGCCTCGTTGTCTCTCGAATTTTAGATTTTTTTGCTTTTGTGATGTACATAGTGACAAGAATTTTGTTGAAAAAGAGAGCAAAAAGTAAAAATGTGGGTAATTTAATTTAATCTAAATCAATTAAGCTGGTGTTCTCTTACTGGTTGGCAAAGAATCCAACTTATTCATTTACCTACTTTTCTCTCACTTTTTTTGTATACAAATATTTTTGCTTATTTTTTTATTCTTGCTTTTGGTCATTAAAATTTAAATATTTTAGTCTAATCACTTAACTTTTTGATTTTTTTCCATGTTTTCGTATTTTTGTTGTTAAATAGTTAACGACGTTATGACATGAGACACAACACCTTTGTCGTTCAATAGTTAATAATGTTATTAGATGACACACGACTCACTTAAGGGCAACTATTTAATCGAATCAAGTAAATTATTTTAAATTAATTAAATTGACGAATCTTATTTTATAACTTGAACTATATTTAAGTGCATTATTAACTATTTTTTACACGCTGGTTGTTTAAATGCTTCAATTTCGACTTAGAGATAATTTTACTTATGCGGTAGTTCCAAGTCAGAAGTGCTCCTCCTCCTTTTTAATTTCACCAATTTAACCTTCGTAATATTTTAAAATCAGCAATTTTGCCCTCTTATTAATTTCATCACTCTTGAACTCTTGAATTTTATTAATCTCGCTCTTTTAACTATTGTTGATTGATAGAGTCGTTAAGTTTTGTGCATGTGGCCGCTATATGCTTCCACATTGGTCGTTGTCATCAACGGTCTTTCCATATAAATGATAACATGTCAGTTTTGATGATATGATGGTACAAATGGAGAGCTTAAGAATCATTTATTTATTTTAAATTACATATTTAAAAAATACGCATCAACTGTACTACAACGTTATTAAAATTGACCTATTATCATTTTATTGGATGACATTAATTTATTTAAAAAATGATATGGACATGCTAACTCAGACGTTAATTATTTAACGACAAAGCATCTAATATAGCAAAGGACGACTAACGATAACTGTTTGTTAGTTAACCATAGTTAAAAGACGAGATTAATGCAATTCAAAAATTTAAAAGTTAAATAGATGAAATTAAAAAGGAGAAATAACTTTTTTTGATTTTAAAAGACTACATAGACTGAATTGATTTAATTAAAAAGAATAGACAACATTGTTGATTTGGAATTAGTGCAAGAACAAAATTACCCCTCAAGCCTTCAATTTCTGAAATTTTATTTTAGTCCCTGCTATATAAATTAATTTCATTCTAGTTTCTTCAGCAGCCATCAACGACTTTAGTGGTTACCGTTCAAATCATCATAGATTTCTAAATAATTTTTGGGTTTAGTATTTCCTTATTTTTTATAATTACCATTTTCCTCTAATTTATTTACCCATTATATATACATTAAATTTTTTTCGCTTTATTCCTTCTACTTTTGTTTACCCATTATATCATAGATTTCTAAATCATCAACTCAGACGTTAATTATTTAACGACAAAGCATCTAATATAGCAAAGGACGACTAACGATAACTGTTTGTTAGTTAACCATAGTTAAAAGACGAGATTAATGCAATTCAAAAATTTAAAAGTTAAATAGATGAAATTAAAAAGGAGAAATAACTTTTTTTGATTTTAAAAGACTACATAGACTGAATTGATTTAATTAAAAAGAATAGACAACATTGTTGATTTGGAATTAGTGCAAGAACAAAATTACCCCTCAAGCCTTCAATTTCTGAAATTTTATTTTAGTCCCTGCTATATAAATTAATTTCATTCTAGTTTCTTCAGCAGCCATCAACGACTTTAGTGGTTACCGTTCAAATCATCATAGATTTCTAAATAATTTTTGGGTTTAGTATTTCCTTATTTTTTATAATTACCATTTTCCTCTAATTTATTTACCCATTATATATACATTAAATTTTTTTCGCTTTATTCCTTCTACTTTTTTTATCATTAAATTAGCTTTCTTTTTGGAAAAAGCAGGTGTGATATTATACAAGTAGCAAATCATCTAAAGTTCCAAACAAGATGGCAACCAATTTTTTAGTAGTATAGAGATCGGAAACGAATTCAAGGAACTTTTTGTTATCATGAGTAAATTATAAATTTTTAAATAGTTAAAATATAAAATATTAAATTGAATTTGTATCATTTATGCAATGTCAGTTTAAAATTTAAAATTTTAAAATAATTAAAATTAAATATATATTTAATATTCCAAAAAAATTATATATTTTTATCATTTTAGGGGCAAGATCCCTGCCATCCTCCCTTGGACGAAGATAGAGATGCATTGAATTGAAAATCAATAATTATGTTGGATATATATAATCTAATTGTATGATTTTCGAATAGAATAAAAAGCAATAGAATCGAAATTAGTTAAGTTAGATTACTTGTTACAATCATAAGATTCACGTAATTTTACTTGTTGCACGGAGCTACATGTACTATTGGGTGCCAATAGACATCCCCAAAATTTTTGAAAAATTGTATTCTTTATATAATTTATATACAAAAGATTTAAAAATATATAATTAATACTTTTTTTTATAAATGATTAACTCATCTTAAACATCGTTAAAAATGACACCCTTAGATAAATTTTTGACGCCGCCCCTGTTGTAGCCCGCCTACAACTTCAACTTGAGTTTGTCTCTTGCTCTAATAAAAACAAGTTCGCCTTAGACAATTCATCACGTAAAGCCATCATTTTGTGGCTTCAAATAATCGGACGACCTGAAAAAGAGTTTCGAGTCAAATCTTGTAGGCTACGCGCTCCGACCCCGACCATGACGATCCGATGTCAACATCTGGTGCGGTGAGGTTAACCGCAAGCAATCGATCGACGACGTATACGAATTGTTGTGGTAGAAGATAAAGTTAAAGGCAACGTAAGTGGCAACATAAAAAACAAGGTTGGTATTCATGATTGGAAGTGCATGCAAAGCTTTTCGTTGATAAAGAAGAGTAATAATGGAATATTATTGAGATGTCGTTGTCTGAAGAGTCTTTCGTAACATTAACGTATTCGATCTCTTGTGTGATAAAGTTTGTTGGGGTCCATGGCTGCTTCTGTCTTATTTTTCTCATTTTCTTGGGTTAGATGATATAAAGTTGTTTGGAATTGCATGGTGATATGACATGCAAAAAGGAAAAGGCAAAAGGCCAAGGAAACTTCACTGAGAATTCATTCTCCTTTTCGTTTCCATGTGTTTCTTTTTCATCTTGAAAATGGCGAAGGGGAATTACTTACGTACACTGTTTAGACAGATAGATAAAGAGATAGATAGAATCTTTTTACACTACGTAAAACTTGAAAATTTTACTCTTTTTGAATTATTGGATGAAGTTAAATAAATAGTTGAGATTAACAGTAAATAAATGTGAAGATTATTACATAAAAAAGAGATAAGAAAATGTTGTGCACACGACAAACGAAAAAGAAAATCAAACGAGCAAGAACACAAGAGATTTAACGAGGTTCAGCAGTGTGCTTACGTCCTCGGGAGCAAAGAGCGGCTATTTTCTTTTATTCAATCGATAATGCCCGACAAAAACAAGGCTTAAAGCCTAAAAAGAACAATTGATGAAGTGCCTAATGAGGTGGGGTACGCCTCTTTATATAGCCCCTACATCCAAGTCATATTCTAACTAGGATAAGGAATACTACTCCCCCAAGGATTAGAACAATTGTAATCCTAGTTAAAGTAGCCATTATTTGTCCTTTTACAGTATATGAGTCATTCTTAACAGAAAATAATATTAGCCATTTATTACCTTGATCCAATGGTTAAAGTGTACAAATTATTGAGTTTTACATTGTGTAAGTGGATTCTAACTCATATATATGTTAGGGATTATGGTTAAGAAAATAACCTTAGCCATTTATTACCATGATCCAATGTAGGTTTTATGGTTAGAATTTAGGGTTTAGTGTTTAGGTTAATATGGTTAGAGATTTGGGTTTAAACCTATAAACTCTAAATTCTAACATCTAAACCTTAAATTCTAACTCTAAAATTAAAATGCATGAGGAAACTTTTTGTTTTTACTGTCTGTGTATGAAATAATTACCCATATATATAAACATAGAGGGTTAATGTTACAAAGGTTTCATTACAGTTAAGTTGAAGTAGATCGTTACATGCTTTAGGTATTGTTTTGAACCTATATGTTTGATTATAGTGCAGATGTTGTTAGAATATAGTCGTTAATCTAAGTATAAATAATAAGATAAAATATTATTATTTAAACGAATAAAATTAAGAACAGTACGTCAATATATATAAATCAAACGATTTGAAATTAAAAAAAAACGTGTTGAGGCCTGCACGAATTTAGTTTCCTTAAGACAGATTTTTGGCACTCCTATGATGCTCGAGCTCGTTGGTCGTCTGTCTTCCAGGATACAACAACAAATGATCAACCACAATTGCACTACTGTGGAGATCACGAACTAACCCTTGCTTTCGTCTACCACCAAAAATTACTTGTAAAATCCACAGAATAAAACAATAAAATTTTCTGTGGTTTTTGAGTTGTATCAAACCTAGAAGGTTTACTCCCTATTTATAGGAGTGTCATGAGGGTATAAGTGAAAATTTTGACCTAATGGATCATTTAATATTGAGAATCAATTGATTCTCTTATAGAACAATTTCCAAAACTATTATCTGAATTAAAGGTAACTTTTAATATTTACTCTTTTAATTTTAAGATAAAATTTAGCAAATATATGCTCTTATTTGAGGAAAAATTATATTAAATTTGGGTCAAAATATCTGCAGGCCCACAAAGGACCAGACCGGTTCAGACATTTACGTTACCCATGTCGTGCACGTCTGCACATTTACGAACCAACAATTGATTCCACATTTTCCTCAACAACATTTGAATTAATTTCTCATTTAAAGCTCCAAAATTATCAAATTTTTCCAACAGATATCACAAACATAGAGGTTAAAAGCAGAATGTACCAAAGGTGTAAGAAACAATCCTATCCTGAAAATTTAAACTCACATCTTAAATATTTTTTGTATTATTTATTGATGATTTAATTTTTCGTCACTTTTAAATAGAGAAAATTCTCATATTTTTTAGTTAAACAAATTTGGGACACAACTCTCAAGGATGGAAATAGATCCGTTTCTGAGCAAGATCACCTTCCAAAACCTTAACTACAATCATGGTCTTAGTAGTAACACTAGGGGATGGATCATAATGTTGAAATAACTTTATAATGTCATATAACTTCCACATTGAAAAATAATTATGACATTAAGGCATGCAAATTATGACATTATCCCTTATTTAGCTGTCCTTTCAATGTTACAAAAGAATTAAAAAGAAAAATATGTTGCAACTTTTTGGCCAAAATTTGTTTATGGTATCAGTTCATGAAACAGAATAAAAAATGAAGTGAGCGGGGTCAAGCGACACGGTTGTTTTGGCACCAAAACTGGCCTTGGGGTTTATGTGAGGGTCTTGCACTTGATTCTTTTGATTCAGATGGGCGGAGCCGCCGGTGGAGCTGTGGTTGCAATGGTGGCGGCCTTCAGAATTGGAAGGAGGATGATAGTATAAGCGTCCAGTTTGTGGACAGTGGGAGTGAAACCTTGCAGCTATTCTGACTCCTGCATCCAACAATTCCGTGTATTTCCCCATCCGAATTATGGTGCCGGATTTGCTCCGAACAGGGAATGAGGAACTTGTGCTTGCTGAGGATATATTAAAAATGAGACTTACTTTTATACTCCATTTCCTGCCATTTTGACCTTTTTTATTTTGCTGTTCATTTCCTATTTGTGTCTCTTGTTTGACCTTTGCATGGTTATTAGTTGTATTACTTTATTCGTAGTAAGTTAGAATAACAAATATTAATTTCTTTTTTTTTTTATAAAAACAAATATTAATTTCATTGTTATTTATTTTGGCTAGTTTTTATTTTCTTTTGTTACTGTTAAGTGATTTTTGTTGTTGATAAAAAGTGCTAAATGAAATTTTAACTTGAGCGAGAAACAGAATATAAACAGTTGTTGTCTCAACACTAAAAAACACTACAAAATTAAATTTCAAGCTCTAACCCTAAATTCTAAATCTTAAACCCTATATCGTATACCCTAAAAATGCATCATACCATAAATTCCTTAAACCCTAACCTAAAACCCTAAACCCTAAACCTATTTCTGAACGTGGAGCACAAGTAGGGGCACCGAAAAGGGGCAGGAGATTTTCATCCGTTGTAATTGTAGACGGTTGCCTCCGCTTAACAAATCGATGCTATTAGCTCTGCTTTGTTAGAAAGGAAACAAGAGATGAGAGAAAAAGACCAATGAAAGGCAGGGCGACCTTGGTATTTTGGTGGCCTAGGGTGAATTTAAAAATTAGCACTAAATTAGATATTTAAATTGCGGTTGCGGTTGTATTCACAGTCGTATTACATTTATCATGGTTATGGATATTATAAATTTTATTTCGGTCATTGTGAGTATCGTGGTTAAATTTTTTTTTAATAACATACGCTATTATGGACATAACATCTTTAAGTATCGCGGTTTCAGATGTTGCCACACAGCGACGCAAGAGCAGGAATTAAGGGGCCAGCCATAGCAACTTGTGCACGACCAATACCGTTCTTCGACAGGACAACTGCATCAGATTTAAGTTCTCTATAAATAGAATTCACTTTCCACACAATTCTTACATAGATTACAGCACAACATAGTATCATTCTTACATACATTGACGGATTGTTCCTCGATGTCCAACCGGTTTAGTATGAATTGTGTGGAAGCTAACTTAAAAACTGAGATTTTGCACTAGTTGGATCTATATTCCCAATCGATTTAGAGAACCGAACCGAGATTTTGCACGAACCGTCCCTCAAAATACCATCGATACCAGCAGCTCCAAAGCTCCCCAAAACAGCACCAAGTCCTATGCTAATCACATAACTAACTAAAAGAACACTAAAGATGAAAAAAATAAAGCTAACTTAAAAACTGAGATAAGAAGCTGATTGTAATAATCAAATAAATAAAGAGTATTTTTTTTTATAAAGAGACGGTGTAAAGTAAAATTTTACGACCATGTTTATTTAGACACTAAAATCTAAACTCTGTGAGAATTCAGGCATAGTTGCCTGAGATGGTGAAGAACGACGGTGAGTGTGAGTAAGAAGAGGAGGTGATTAGGGATTTTAGAGAGGAATAAAAGTAATCTTGAAACTCTTATTAATTGATTGTATACCCTGAATTACAGTGATATTGGGTATTTATAACCCAAAGTAATATCAGCCTAACTAACTAACAAGACCAACTAATTAATAACAAACTAAACCATACAACTAACTCATTAGTCTAACAGATCTCCATACAATGATGCCTAGGAGCTTTAGATTGTTTGAAGCTTTGATAGCCATTGTAAGGCTCCCGGACAGATCTCCATTGAATTTGATGTTGCTGAAATGTCTTAGGCACTAATTTAAGTGATTAGCAAGTGAGTGTAAGAAGACCTGATGAGGAGCAACCCAATTGAGATACAATCTAAACCATGGTGTAAGACATTTGGTGCAATTATATATTTTTTCTATATTCATTGGTTATTTAATTCATTGATCGACTAATTTAAATCGGATATTGGAGAGCCTTATTATTATAGAGACGGCCATCCCAACTCAATTTGTTTCGTTCACACCCACTAGGCTAACTTATACTTTAACATATTTTTTTATCAAGACATTATGAATAAGAATTTTAATCCTATCGAAGGACTTTGATTAAATAAATTTATTTGGTAATAAAATTTATCACATGTATATAAATAAAAATTTAATTTTATTAAAACTTTTGTAAAAAAAAATTATCTGGGAATCATTAAATGAGTTGTGTTGAACTTTCTGGTCAAAATTTGTGTATGGTATAAATTTCTTCATGGAGCAGAATAAACAATGAAGTGAGCTGAGTGAAGTGGCATGGTAGCCTTGCCACCAAAAGTGGCCTTGGGGTTCAGGTGAGGGTCTTGGACCTGATTCTTCCGATTAAGACTGGCGGAGCCACCGGTGGAGCTGTGGTCACAATGCCGGCGGCCTTCGGAGTTAGGAGGAGGAGGATGATAATATAAGCGTCCAGTTTGTGGGCAGTGGGAATGAAACCTTGCAGCTATTCTCATTGCAGAATCTAACAACTCCATATATTTCCCCATTCAAATATCTGTTTGTAATGGTAGCAACTCTCTTTCTCTATCAATTTAAGTATGAAAGATGAGAAAAAACGAAACTTGCTTGGTGATAAAAGATTGAAGGGAGACTATTGTTTTTATAGCCCTCTGCTGCCATTGTGACTTTTTTCATTTTTGCTATTCATTTCCTATTTTTAACCTTTATTTGGCCTTTGTTTAGTTGTATTGCTTCAATTGTAGTTTGTTAAAATAACAACAAAGCAAATGATTGTTCCAACTACTAAGCAATCTTATATGAGCAGCCTGGAAAATCAAAAAATCCAGTTACTGACAGTTTAGGTTGATTCTATTCATAATTGATACAGTACGTGTACAGAAGTGGAGCCAAAAATTTATTCAAGGGGTGTCATTTTTTTAACGGTATTTAAGAAGGTTGATTCTATTCATAATTGATATAACAGTCCGTATAGCAGCAATAACTGTTGATATGCACCAGAACCATCCTCCTAAGAAAATCCATAAAATTATTATATCAGAGCATGGAATCAAAGAGTTGGCAAACAAGAGACTTGAACCATTGGATTTGTCTTCAATATATGAAACGCATCATAATTGTTTTCTGTTGCATATATAAGGTTGAAATGGCCGTGCGAAATTGCATGCATACAAGGCATCCGAATCCAACTCGAACTTAGGAGAATGAACCTTGTGTGTTACAAAGTTGAATAGAACTCTACCAGATCCAAGTCGGGCCTAGCAGAATGAACCTTGTGCATTGAGCCACTGTTTAGCCATTGTTTCCCAGGGAGAATGCTGCAGATCAGCTTGTAGAGATTTATCAAGGTATGATTTTCTTTGTAACGGTTGAGCTAGGAGTGTTCATGGTCGATTAACCATATTATTTAGCCTAAATGGTTGATTAAGAATTATAACGGTTATCAAAATTTTACTAACCATAACCTAACCGTTAAGAAACGGTTAACCCCATCTTTGCACTTTTTTTTTTGGAAGGACAGTGATACACCAGCAAGTGGTGCTAGGGTCAGCTAGCAGCAAATATGCTTCTCAAATCTGAAGGTGGGCTTAGTTTAAAGAATCTTACATGATGAAATTATGCTTGCCTACTTTTGTTGGTCAAGACGATTCGCTTTGGGTGGCATGGGTAAATGAATATGTATTTCAAGGTGTTTTGACATCGGTTGATATGGTTTTTCAAGGTATTTTGTCCCGTAGGAATAATAAATGCTATCGCGGTCATTATAAGTATCACGATCGTAAATTTTTTAGAAAAAATAGATGTTATTGCAGACATAATGGTTACAAGTATCCTGGTTTCAGACAATGTCAAAATCGTTATATATAACGGCCTCTATAGCAGTCGCGGGACGCTATTTAAATCCCTGGACTCTCCAATTCAAGAACAATCGATTTTACTATAGTAGATTTGAATGTAGGAACAAAAAATAAATTGCCAAGCACACATGAGCTATTACTACCGGTAGCTATAGAATCTTTGGCAAGGACATTTTGGCCGTCTCTTTATGTTACTGTCTTGATTATTTATGGTCTTTGCAACAACTGGTATGGTTTCTTGCTGGTTATAGCATTGGATGGCAAGATGTTACATGAGATTATGTTTTTTTTTTATTTGTCTTATTTATTAATTATTAGATATAAAGATTGATCGATAGTCGATTGGTGTAAATTAAGTATAGTTCAATTGACATTGTTATTGGTATAATATACAAGTGAACATGAGATTAATTGAGTATATTTAAGTGCTCAATAGCCTCTTATTTATAAGTGGAGAGGGGCCTCGATAGTATATATATTGTATACAGAATGTTAAAAAAATGACCATTAAGTTCAAGCGAATTAAACAACAAATGAAATAAAAGAAGCAAAAAAAAATCAATACGTAAAGAGAGAGTGACAGATATAAAAAGAAATCATTAAGTGAATTGTGTTGAACTTTCTGGTCAAAATTTGTGTATGGTATCAATTTACTTATGGAACAGAATAAACAACGAAGTGAGCAGAGTCAAGTGGCATGGTAGCCTTGCCACCAAAAGTGGCCTTGGGGTTCAGGTGAGGGTCTTGGACCTGATTCTTCTGATTAAGACTGGCGGAGCCACCGGTGGAGCTGTGGTTGTTATGAGTTAACATTTGTTGTATAAATAAAGTGGTTGTGGCAGTTAACAGGTGGTTAGAATTTCTGTTAGTTTACCACTTTGTTAATAACTGACCACTGACTACTATTCTGTGTATATATATAGACTGGTCTCTGTTTAGAGATATTACAGTCTTTTTTAATAAAATCCTGAGAGTACCGTCTCTCATTCCCTCATATCTCTTCTTCCTTTTACTCAGTTTCTTCACTGTTTCTAGCATGGTATCAGTCGCTCTTCGTCCTGGAGCTTTCGTTTCCGCGCTCTTCATCTTTTCTTGATCTGTGGCACTGCGGTTGTTCTTTCTCGTTTCTTGTTTCGGAAGAATCAGCTATCAATGCGAATCAAAGGTGACTCAAAAATCAATTCCTAAACTAATTTGTTCCTGCTCAGGTTAGTTATGGTCAGATTCCTGTACTCATATTTTGATTCATGATGCATCGATTGTTTAGATCTCTATTCAAGGTTATCATTTCTGGTCGCAAGGAAGTCTGTTTCTGTAGATTGGTTTAAGAACAGATCAGTGATCTTTTCGATACCTTTGGATCTGACGGTTGCATTTCATTTACTTGTTTGGTTGTGTGATGTGATAACTTTTTTGATTCTTCCTGCTCTTTGGTGGTCATTGTTGTGTGTTTTGATTGTTCTTGTTACTTCTTCATATTCTGGTTACTTGTCTGCCTACAAGGTGTTTGCTTAATTGCCTGAGTGAGGTTGTGTGGTCTATTGTTTGGCTGATTGCTTGAGTATGTTCGTATTGCTTGTTCAATGGCTGGTGATTCTTCAGTTCTCACTTTCCTACTGGGTCATCTGTTACCTTTCCTGTGTCAACTGGTCTTTCGTTTGGGGTTTCCTCTACTGCAGTTTCTGCTGGTGTACCGACTGCCACTTACTCGACCATGAATCCCTCTCCAAATCTGATGTCTTCTTCTGCGAATCGAGTTCATGCTGCGACTACTTCGTTTCCGTCCTCTTCCAATGTTGTTTTACCACGGGATGTGTCTTGGTTTCCAGATTTCGGAGCCACACATCAGATAACGAATGATCGGTCGAATCTCCAATCAGAAGCGACTTATTCAGGTAATAAATCTTTGCTTATGGGTAATGGTGATGCAGTCAAAATAACTCATTGTGGTCAGGGTTCTCTACTCACTTCGTCTAAGCCTCTTATTTTACAAAATTTATTACATGTTCCACGGATACAGAAAAATTTAATTTCTGTTTCACAATTGACGCGTGATAACAATGTTTTTCTTGAGTTTCATCCTCATGGATGTTTTGTGAAGGATTCACAGACACAGGCTACTCTGCTGAGAGGGAGGCGCACACCTGAGGGTCTCTATGAACTTCTACCACCTGCAGGTTCTTCTTCACCTAGTTCCAGTTGTGTTTACAATGTAACGAAGAGTTCTGGTTCTCTTTTTCAGTGGCGGCTGGGGCACCCATCTTTAAGTGTTCTACAGTCAGCTTTACGTAGTAATAACATTTCTTTCTCTGATAATAAGATGTCTGATGTTTGTTCAACATGTATTCAAGGGAAAGCTCATAAGCTCCCTTTTGCTTTGTCTTCAAATAAATATGAGAAACCTTTTCAACTTGTGGTTTCAGATGTGTGGGGTCCTGCTCCTGTTTCTTCAGGAGGTTTTTTGTACTATGTTACGTTTATAGATGTGTTTACTAGACATACATGGTTATTTTTGCTGAAACGAAAATCTGAGGTTTTTCAGTGTTTTTTAGATTTCTGCAAACTTGTTGAGGTGCAGTTTGGATGTACGATACAGGCTTTACAAACAGATGGTGGTGGTGAGTATCAAGCACTTGATAAATGGTTGGCATCCAAGGGTATTCAACATCGGCTCTCTTGTCCTAGTACTTCTGAGCAGAATGGAAAGGCTGAACGGAAGCATCGCCATGTGGTTGAAATGGGTTTGACCTTACTTTCTCAAGCTCATTTACCTTTACGTTTCTGGAGTTATGCCTTCGTAACTGCTGTGTTTTTTTATAAATCGATTGCCTACGCATGTTTTACAGAACAAGGCTCCTTATCAAATGTTGTTTGGTCAAGATCCTGATTATTCTTTTCTTAGAATTTTTGGCTGCGCATGTTATCCCTATGTTAGGTCGTTCAATAAACATAAGTTGGAATTTAGATCCAAGCAGTGTGTCTTTCTTGGGTACAGTACTTGTCACAAAGTTTATAAATGTTTGGATGATAGTGGTCGTATTTTTATACCGCGTCATGTTATTTTTGATGAGACCATTTTTCCTTTTAAAGATAGACTTGAGTCTAAGGAAAATGAATCTGAAGTTGTTCAATCTGTTCCTTTTCCTCTTGTTATAAATACGGCAAATAATGGTGTTATGCATACATCTGCTGCTACACGTGAATCACTTGTCACTACACCTGAATCATCTGCTGCATCTGAGCCACCTGTTACTACACCTGAGCCACTTGTTACTACATCTGAGCCTTCTGCTGCACCTGAACCATTTGTTACTACATCTGAACCTTCTACTGCACCCGAACCATTTGGTACTTCATCAGAACCTTCTGCTACACCCGAACCATTTATTACTCCTTCACCAGCACCTTTTGTTGCACCCGAACCATTTGGTACTTCACCAGAACCTTCTAGACAGAATCAGCCAGTTTTGCAACATCAGGAGGTTGTGAATTCTCCGTCTCCAGTAGGCTTTTCTGCAGCAGACACTTCGTTTGCTCATGGTGATTTTTCCTTTGCTGGTGAAAGGTTATCTTCTACTGGTGGGTCTTCCTCATCTCCCATTCTTGAAGCAAGGTCTGGATCTCCAAGTTTTACTTCTTTGCATCATTTTGAAACTGTTGCACCTTCTTTTGAGGTTGTTCCATCATTTATTGAGGCTGATCCACCTTCTTTTGAGGCTGTTGCACCTTCCTTTGAGGCTGATCACAATTTTCCTCTGGGTACTTCAGCTCCGCAAGTCGATATTACATCCGCTCTTACAGATTCTGCCAACGTTCATCCTATGGTGACAAGAGGTAAAAATGGGATACGTAAGCCTAGAGTCTATTTTACAAGTACAATTCCTAGTTCTGAGCCACTTACTATTGGAGAAGCTATGTGTTCTTCTGAGTGGAAGGCAGCAGCTCAAGCTGAATTCGATGCTTTGGTTAAGAATAATACGTGGACCTTAGTTGATCTACCAGTGGATAAAAGGGTCGTTGGTTGTAAATGGATTTTTAAACTCAAAAGGAATGCGGATGGGTCTGTTGCAAGGTATAAGGCGAGGCTTGTTGCAAAAGGTTATTTGCAACAGGCTGGATGTGACTATCTTGAAACTTTCAGTCCTGTAGTTAAGCCAACTACTATAAGGACCATTTTGTCTATAGCTGTGTCCAAAAGCTGGTGTTTACGACAGATTGACATTAACAACGCTTTCTTAAATGGGGATTTAGTTGAAGAAGTTTATATGATGCAACCACCAGGGTATGAACAAGGAGATAGAAGAAAGGTGGTGTGTAAGCTTAACAAGGCTATCTATGGTCTCAAACAAGCTCCCAGGGCTTGGTTTGAGAAGCTGCGAAATTACTTGGCCTCCGTGGGGTTTGTTATTTCAAAGTCTGATGCTTCGTTGTTTGTTCGAAAGAGTAGTAAGTGTGTTATCTATCTACTTGTCTACGTAGATGATATAATAATTACGGGGAGTGATGCTGCTCAAGTTCAGCAAGTTATTTTGGATCTTGATCATGTTTTTTCCTTGAAGGATCTTGGTTTACTCAATTATTTTCTAGGCATTCAAGTTGAATATACTTCGACTGGTCTTGTTCTTCATCAACGGAAATATATTATGGAGTTACTCAAGAAAAGTGGTTTTGATTCTGCAAAAGGACTTCCTACTCCCATGGTGTCTAGTTGTAAACTTTCGTCTAATAAGGGGAGTGCTTTGCTTAATGCTACTGAGTATCGTAGCATTGTTGGGGCATTACAATACATCATTATCACTAGACCAGACATTGGATTTGCAGTGAATAGAGTTTGTCAATTCATGCAATCTCCAACTGATAAACATTACAATGTTGTTAAACGCATTCTTAGATACCTGCAGGGTACACTTGAGTATGGTCTGCATTTTTTTGTTTCCTCTTGGTTGTCTATTACTGTCTTTGCTGATGCAGATTGGGGTTCGGATATTGATGATCGTAGATCAACTATAGGCTTTTGTCTTTATTTTGGAGGCAATCTTGTTTCATGGGCTTCAAGGAAACAACAAGTGGTGTCTCGTTCAACTGCCGAGGCAGAATATTGCAGTGTCGCTTGTGCTACAACAGAGCTATTGTGGTTGCAATCTTTGCTTCAAGAACTTGGTCTTTTTGTAAATGGTACACCTACCTTATGGTGTGATAATTCCAGTGCCGTGGCTGTTTCTGCGAATCCTGTTATGCACTCCAAGTTTAAACATGTTGAGCTGGATCTTTATTTTGTTCGCGAAAAAGTAGCCACTGGTCGGATAAGTGTGAATGAAGTTCCAGCTTGCGAACAAGTAGCTGATGTTATGAACAAGCCTTTGTCAGCTTCATTATTTACCAGGTTTCGAGACAAGCTACTTGTTCTACCTATGATGAAGGATAAGAGTCAGGTAAAACTTTGATTTTGGTTTATGTTTCTAACTTGGTTTTTTTGCTGTTGTTTCCTGTTGCTTTCTATTTTTTGCAGGTTGTTTTTCTTTTAAGTTTTAGAAACTCAAGAAAACATGGTGAATGTTATGAGTTAGCATTTGTTGTATAAATAAAGTGGTTGTGGCAGACTGGCAGTTAACAGGTGGTTAGGATTTCTGTTAGTTTACCACTTTGTTAATAACTGACCACTGACTACTATTCTGTGTATATATATAGACTGGTCTCTGTTTAGAGATATTACAGTCTTTTTTAATAAAATCCTGAGAGTACCGTCTCTCATTCCCTCATATCTCTTCTTCCTTTTTACTCAGTTTCTTCACTGTTTCTAGCAGTGGTCACAATGCCGGCGACCTTCGGAGTTAGGAGGAGGATGATAATATAAGCGTCCAGTTTGAGGGCAGTGGGAATGAAACCTTGCAGCTATTCTCACTGCAGAATCTAACAACTCCATATATTTCCCCATTCAGGTATCTGTTTGTAATGGTAGCAACTCTCTTTTTCTATCAATTTAAGTATGAAAGATGAGAATAAATGAAACGTTCTTGGTGATAAAAGATTGAAGGGAGACTATTGCTTTTATAGCCCTCTGCTGCCATTGTGACTTTTTCATTTTTGCTATTCATTTCCTATTTTTAACCCTTATTTGGCCTTTGTTTAGTTGTATTGCTTCAATTGTAGTTTGTTAAAATAACAACTAAGCCAAATGATTGTTCCAACTACTTAGCAATCTTATATGAGCAGCCTGGAAAAGCAAAAATTCCAGTTACTGACAGTTTAGGTTGATTCTATTCATAATTGATATAGTACTCGTGTACAGAAGTGGAGCCAGAAATTTATTCAAGGGGTGTCATTTTTTCAACGGTATTAAAGAAGGTTGAAATGGTCGTGCAAAGTTGCATGCATACAAGGCTTCCAACTCGAACCTAGGAGAATGAACCTTACCTGTTAGAAAGTTGCATAGAACTCCACCAAATCCAAGTCGAACCTAGCAGAATGAACCTTAAATTTTAAACACCACAATTCAAACTCATATACTCTAAACCCCTAAAACTAAAAGACCCCTAACCCCTACGGTTTACACGGCTTTTTATATTGAAGTTTTTCTCTTAGAGTAAATGGATTACAATTATTGGGTGCTTAGCCCATTATAAACCCAATTATATTCTAATATAGCCATTGTTTCCTGGGAGAATGCTGTGGCTCAGCTTGTAGAGAATATCAAGATATGATTTTCCCACAGGGAAGAAATTCGCTGCATGAATCCCAATTACACGGACTTGAGGTTTCCCATAAGTTTGTCATTGAAATGCTTGTTGAATGTCATTTTTTATATTGCTTTCTGAATATTTTGCTCATCAAATATATACTAATTATTCTTTTACTTGGACCCTAAACGTTAGTGTAAAACTTGATACATTCATGAGCGGAGCCACCCTTTAAAATGACTAGAGTGCGGGTGAAGTTGGTTTCGGAATTCGGGTACGTTCATGGATCTTAGTTATCTTGGTGGCCTGACTTTAACTCGCAGACAACTATTCTTACCGTTTGTGTCAAGTAATGTTTATTACTCTTTCTACTGCATTTGTTGTTTAATTTGATCCTTATAAGTAGGGTGTAAACGAGCCAAGTCGAGTTCGAGTAGTGCTGAGCTCGATTTAGCTCGTTAAAAATTTGAGTCGAGTTCAAGCTTGAGTGTGTTGAGTTCGACTCGGCTCGTTAAGAACTCGAGTCGAGTGTTGGTCGAGCTTTGACCGAGTCGGGCTCGAGTAGCTCGCGATCTGTCTCGTTTCATTTACAAATCTAATAAATAATAATAATAATAATTTATTATTAGAGTAAAGTACACAAATGGTCACTAAACTATCACAAAAATACAAAATGATCATCAAACTTTTAAAAATTACATAATAGTAATTAAACTTTAGTTTTTGTTATAAAATGGACACTGAGCCGTCAACTATTGTTGACTGGGTAACATGACAGTTACAAAAATT
The DNA here is from genome assembly GCA_030270665.1 of Hibiscus trionum. NCBI lineage: Eukaryota > Viridiplantae > Streptophyta > Magnoliopsida > Malvales > Malvaceae > Hibiscus > Hibiscus trionum. Next base: position 6,872,307 of record BSYR01000069.1, read on the forward strand.
TGTATAACAACACATTTAATCCTCAATATTTACACATTCAATCAATTTAGACATCAATAATGAGAGTTAAATTGGGACTAAATTGACTGAGTGTGTAAATATGAAGGATTAAATGTGTTATTATTCAAACTTTCATAATTGTTACGTCATTTGCTTAACGACAATTAACGGCTCAATGACCATTTTGTAACAGAAACTAAAATTTAATGCTCATCATGAAACTTTTAAAAGTTTGGTGATCATTTTATATTTTTGCATAATTTAGTGACTATTTGTGTACTTTACTGTAATAAATTATTATTATTATTATTATTATTATTATTATTATTATTATTATTATTGATAAAATCGCATGATTATAGATAGAATCATACAAAAGAAATATTTCATGGTTTCTCATTAAAAACCCTTAATTCTAGTTGGAGAAAAAGAGTACATAATAAAGTTAAACTAAAAGTTAAACTAACATAACTTAGAAACAAAAACACTCAACCTACATTTAAGTTCAATTTAATTTAAAAAATTAAAAAATAATATATTATATTTTCGGATATCAAGCAGCTCTGCTCGGCTCATTAAAAACTTAAACTGAATTCTAACTCGACTTAAGTTTAATTAAATTGAGTGTTAATCGAACTTTAACCAAGTCAAACTTGAGTAACTCGCGATCTGTCAGTAAGTTTATGAATATCAGGCCAGGAATGTTGGGAAAACTGATGGTTTAGCCATTGATGGAATGTAATTGCAGTCCCCCACATGTTTTGCCAACATTGCTGTAAACTCATCCAAGGAAAAAGAAAGGGTTGTCTTGTCAATATAGACAAAGAATATAGCAAGTAATGATATGTTTTTCCTAAAGAAGATGCTCTTAAGGTCCCATCCCATGCCTTAATAATTAGGTCAATAGTTTCACTCTTAATTATTAACAGGAAAATAAAATATCAACTATACGCTGTCGTTTCGTATAGAACCATTGTGCCGTGTTTATGAGTGTAAATTAACTAAGCTTGAGCGAATAAGGTTGTGTTCATGTTTTTTCTGTTTGTTTTTGGAGGTGTTCATGTCTAGTTGTGTTTGTTTAAAATTTTAATATCGTGTTCATAATCATTTATTTATTTTTAAAAGTATTCATATTCGTTTATTTAGTATTCACGAACGTGTTTATTTAAAATTTGCAAACATGTTTAGCAACCAACATTTTTTACCCCTCTTATTTGCAAACCAAAGAAAAAAATTTAAATTATGTCACTAGTCCTTAAGCTTCACAATCTTCACAGTTTAAACTCTAAAGTTCAGCCTAAATTCAATTTAATCTCTACCTTCATTGATATTTAAAATTTATATAAATAAAAGAAAAATGGGAACCAGGTAAACGAGCTTATTCGTGAACATAAACGAACATAACACACTCTTTTTTCATGTTCGTTTGTTTATTAAATAAAAATTGTCCATATCCTTTATTTTATATTTCTACATAGTCGGCGGCGACACCAACTTTAGCGCTGGTTGTCAACCGCCGATAATATTTTCTTGTTCTTTTATTTCGTTTCTTTATTTTATAGTTTTTAAATTTAATAATTATGTCTACGCTATTTCTACCTTTTGGTATGTATCATCCGCCTTTTGGCACGCTTCTTTTTTCATTTGTTTTTTTATCAGGGTCGAATTTGACGTCGCCTTGACTGATCAAGATAACACTCTTTTGATTATCCTGTTGATCTCCCTGTTTTGGACCCTCGAAGTTGAACTGGATTTGGATACGAGCTCATACATCGCTCTTGTTCATGATTGAGTTGTGGTAATAATCGTGTTAGACAACGTGCCTTATTACTATAATATGCATTTTTTAATGTTATTTGTTGTTGGTTTTTACCTTTCATCGTCGAGCTTTGGTGATGTTTTGTATCTATTTTGTTTTTATTTTGTTTCGAGTCTTTGAATTAGGATTTTTTTTTACCTTTTCTTTCTATGGTCTTATTTATGATCTAGAGACTTAATTTTCGTATTTTCAAAAATATATCCGAATCAAATTTATTTACCTAAATCATAAACCTCATTGTAGTCTTAATTTTTTCTGCTTTTAATAAAGGGTAAAGTACACAAACGGTCATTGAACTTTGGTAAAAAAACAAAATGGTAACCAAACTTTCAAAAATCACAAAATGGCAATTAAACCTTATGTTTTATAACAAAATGGTAACTAGACGTTAAATGCCGTTAAGTGGCTGTTATAAAATTTGGTATAATAACACATTTAGTCCATATTTATACATTCAATCAATTTAGTCCTAATTCGAAACAATTCACTAAATTTAGCCCTCGTTATTTACGCATTCTTTCAATTTGGTCCTTAAAGCAAAATTCCAAAGTATGATAACATGATAAATAATTACAATTAAATTTTTATAGGAACTCGAAAACTCGACTCGATTCGAATCGAAAAAATTTCAAATAAAGTGAGTTGTAAAATATGACGCGTCAACTCGAATAACTCGAAATATTTTGACTCGACTCGATCGAACGCCCATCTCTATCTTAAGATATGACGCGTCAACTCGAAATATTCGAATATTTTAAATCATTTTCCTTTTAAATCGAATATTTTTTGAAATAGAATATTTAATATTTTCATATTTAAATCACATCGAATATTTAATAACTACTTTAAATATTCAATTTAATTTAAAAATATTCGATTTAAAAGAAAAATGATTTAAAATATTCGAATATTTAATAACTACTTTAAATATTCAATTTAATTTAAAAATATTCGATTTAAAAGAAAAAATGATTTAAAATATTCAAATATTTAATAACTATTTTAAATATTTTTATTTTAAATATTTGAATATTTAATAACTACTTTAAATATTTATTAAATATTTGAATATTTTAAATCAATTTTTTCTTGTAAATTGAATATTTTTAAATTAAATCGAATATTTAAAGTAGTTATTAAATATCCGATGTGATTTAAAAGAAAAATGATTTAAAATATTCGAATATTTCGAGTTGACGCATCATATCTTAAGATAGAGGTGAGTGTTCGATCGAGTCGAGTCAAAAAATTTTGAGTTATTCGAGTTGACGCGTCATATTTTACAACTCAAACTTTATTTGAAATTTTTTCGATTCGAGTCGAGTCGAGTCGAGTTTTTGAGTTCCTATAAAAATTTAATTAAATATTCAAATATTTTAAATCAATTTTTTCTTTTAAATCGAATATTTTTAAATTAAATCGAATATTTAAAGTAGTTATTAAATATTCGATGTGATTTAAATATGAAAATATTAAATATTCTATTTTAAAAAATATTTGATTTAAAAGAAAAAATGATTTAAAATATTTGAATATTTCGAGTTATTCGAGTTGACGCGTCATATCTTAAGATAGAGGTGAGCATTCGATCGAGTCGAGTCAAAAAATTTCGAGTTATTCGAGTTTACGCGTCATATTTTACAACTCAAATTTTATTTGAAATTTTTTCGATTCTAGTTGAGTTGAGTTTTCGAGTTCCTATAAAAATTTAATTAAATATTTGAATATTTTAAATCAATTTTTTTCTTTTAAATCGAATATTTAAAGTTGTTATTAAATAATCAATGTGATTTAAATATGAAAATATTAAATATTCTATTTTAAAAAAATATTCGATTTAAAAGAAAAAACGATTTAAAATATTCTAATATTTCGAGTTATTCGAGTTGACGCGTCATATTTTACAACTCAAACTTTATTTGAAATTTTTTCGATTCGAGTCGAGTTTTCGAGTTCCTATAAAAATTTAATTGTAATTATTTATTATGTTACCATACTTTGGAATTTTGCTTGAAGGACCAAATTGAAAGAATGCATAAATTACGAGGGCTAAATTTAGTGAATTGGTTCGAATTAGGGTTAAATTGATTGAATTTATAAATATGAAGGACTAAATGCGTTATTATACCAAATTTTATAACAGCCACTTAACGGCATTTAACGTCTAGTTACCATTTTGTTATAAAACATAAAGTTTAATTGCCATTTTGTGATTTTTAAAAGTTTAGTTACTATTTTATTTTTTTACCAAATTTCAGTGACCGTCTGTGTACTTTACCCTTTAATAAAATTGAGGTACTCATATTAAAAAAACCTTAATAAACGAACAGTTGCTTTTTCATTTACAAATTACACCCATGATGCGTTGGAAAGAAATCAAAAAAATTCCCGGCAACATGAAATTGCGCGCCATTTACAAGTTGATTATCGTCTACTGAGAAACAATTCAGACGCTTATCAACCGTTCATTTCCGATCAGAGATCAAATGGAGAGAATTGAACGGACAGAACCTCACTCGATTCAGACAAATCCAAGCATCGTAATCGTAGGGGAATAGAGGTCAAGTCAAGACAAAGCGACAATCTCTGTCATTTGCACGTATCTCGAGGGCTTACCCCATTTCAAAAGCCATTCTCCTGGTCTCTACGATCCCCACCCCAATGAAAAAGCTTAAAATTTCTTTACACTAATAATTTATTTACTTAGAATCCAAAGAAAAAGAGCTCTGCAAACATTAACAATTTCAAGCTTTAAAAATCCAGTCTTTCCCTTTGTCAGTAGACTTTGGCCTTACTTTCATAAGTCAAAACCTACTGAAGAAAAAAGAATTAAAAAGCTTCCCTTTTTAAGTTTGGGTTTTGGCTCCCTCTTCCTTCTGTTTAACTTTCAATGGCGATGCATGTAGTGTTGATTGTTTTGGTGCTTTTTCGTTGGGTCCATTCTCTACCAGCTGGTGACAGTCTCCTCTCCCCAAAAGGAGTTAACTTTGAAGGTGGGTTTGGGTTCTTAGTTTTCTTATCTTAAAAATGAAAGAAAAGGGGAAAAAAGAGAGTCATACCCCATTGATTAAGACTGTTTAAATTTTTGTTTTGGGTGGTCTTGGAATTACAGTGACTGCTTTGATGGCGGTGAAAAGAGAAATGAAAGATGATCGGCACGTTATGGACGGCTGGGATATTTACTCGGTTGATCCTTGTACTTGGAATATGGTTGCTTGCTCTGCTGAAGGTTATGTTATCTCACTGTAAGGATTGTGCTTGTTTTTCTACATTGTTAGCTTCTTATTTAATTATTTTTAATATATATTTTTTCATAAAAAGTGTAAAAAAGGGAGAATATTGTTGTTGATAGGGAAATGGCCAGTAAAGGGCTATCAGGAGTGCTTTCACCGAGCATTGGGAATTTGAGTCACCTAAGAACAATGTGAGGTTCACTGTCTTCTCTATTAGTTTTTATGTTAATTCCATTTAGTATTGAAATCCAATTGGCTGTTAACAAAAACAAGGTTCTTAGAACTTGGAAGTTATTTGCTTATGCAAATTGTGCTTTTATAGTGCAATGGGGTGGCATATTCTTTGCTGAAATAGATGCCAGAGTTGGTTCTCAGAACCTTGTTTTTGTTTTATTCTCTAGAATTCATTTCAATATTTACGAGGTTATTATTCGTATCCATCTTGTTGGTGATATTGAGACGAAGTCATTGTATCGTATTCGAATAAACATTCTTTGTCATTGTTCTAAGAACATGCAAATTCTTGTGAATCTTTTTTACATTCATTTAGATGCTTTTTCTGTTTCTGTTTTTTATAGGTTGTTGCAAAACAATAAGTTGTCAGGTCCCATCCCTGATGAGATAGGGAAGCTCCCGGAGCTTCAAACACTTGATCTTTCTGGTAACGAATTTGTCGGAGTAATTCCAAGATCTTTGGGCTCTTTAACTCATCTAACTTACTTGTGAGCTGATTTAACTTTTGTTCAATGCATTCTTATAGCTATTGTATTGTGTGTATGTGTGTTTCCTTAACATATGCATTCTAAAATCTTTGCCACCACATTTTCAGACGGCTTAGCAACAACAATTTAACTGGACCTATTCCGGGAACCATTGCGAATCTCACTGGTCTTTCATTCTTGTACGTATGCCATCATATCACTGGATTTCTGGTTCCGAGTTCTGACTGTTTTGAAGCGATGATATTATTATTAACTTCTATGATATTGTTGTAGGGACGTATCCTTTAATAACCTCAGCGGTCCTACTCCAAAAATACTAGCTAAAGGTTATAGGTAAGATTCTTTCCGGTAAAAAAGCAATTTTATTCCATATCAATGAGCCTAAGCTCAAATACTCTCTTTTCCGATTTAGAACGATCTGTCTGATAAATCATTTTTGTTCACATCAAGCTCCATGTACTTTTTTGTTGTGTAGTATTTCAGGGAATGACTTTCTTTGCACTTCTTCATCTGAACAAATTTGCACCGACGTTTTAAAGCCATTAAACGGTATGTTGATGAAATCTATTGAAGTGATTTCATTTTGCCATGATTCTCTTTATTGGTACCACCAATATAACATGTTCAATCATCTGATGGCAGGCTCAGTTTCATCTTCTAGAGCCAATGGATACCATCGTTGGGGCTTGTCTGTTGCCATAGCTATCTGTTCCGTGTTTGTGCTTTCTTTGGTTCTGCTTGTTGGTTGGGTGCATTGGCACCGATCTCGTATTTTGGTAACATCATATGGTACTGTAAAATCGCGATGTATGCTATTTTTTAAAACTGAATTGGTGTGATCAATAAATTTTGATACATTTTTTTTTTGAATTTCAGTGCAGCACGATTATGATTTTGAAATTGGTCATGTCAAGAGGTTCACATTTCGGGAACTGCAACTTGCTACGGGCAATTTTAATCCCAAAAACATTCTAGGACAAGGAGGTTATGGAGTTGTCTATAAAGGATGCCTTCCAAATAGGTCCTTCATTGCAGTTAAAAGGCTTAGAGATCCAAATTTTACGGGAGAAGTTCAATTCCAAACTGAAGTAGAGATGATTGGTTTGGCACTTCACCGTAACCTCTTGCGTCTATATGGCTTTTGCTTGACACACGATGAGAGGTTGCTTGTTTATCCTTATATGCCAAATGGGAGCGTTGCTGATCGCTTAAGAGGTTTGTTTCTTTCGCTAATCTTTCTCTTGCCCTTTGTTTGATTTATCAAATGAATGGAGCTTAGGTTAATGCGTGATCTCATGCTTGCATTTCCATTTTCTAGGCTGTGCTTCTCAAATTTGTGCTTACATCCGTTTACGACTAGTCTTTCTGCTAGCACCTTATAATTTGATTTATTTTTAGCAGATGCTTGTCGAGAAAAGCCTTCTCTAGATTGGAATAGACGAATGCATATTGCCCTTGGAGCCGCCCGTGGACTTCTATATTTACATGAGCAGTGTAATCCGAAAATTATTCACAGGGATGTGAAAGCTGCAAATATTTTGCTTGATGAAAGTTTTGAAGCTGTGGTAGGGGATTTTGGTCTTGCTAAGCTCTTAGATAAAAGGGAATCGCACGTCACCACTGCTGTCCGAGGTACTGTAGGACACATTGCCCCAGAGTATCTTTCAACTGGACAGTCTTCCGAAAAAACAGATGTATTTGGATTTGGAATACTACTCTTGGAACTCATCACAGGACAAAAGACATTAGATGCCGGAAACGGACAGATTCAAAAGGGAATGATTCTCGACTGGGTAAGTATTTATCAAAGCTGTCCAAGTATGCATCTTTATCGCATCCTGTTCATGTGCATCTCGCTTTTCTTAGAGAAAACGATAATAGTTATTTCACTAAAGTTCCAAAAGTACACCATAATCGTTAATTGTTATAACATCCAGCAAAAACTCAAGCCTTTCGGGTTGTGATGTTAATTTTTTTCATCTATTTGTCCATGTTTACTTTTGAAGATATCTTGTGGTTAATGCAGGTTAGAACATTGCATGAGGAAAAGAGACTTGAAGTGCTAGCGGACAGGGATTTGAGGGGATGTTTCGATCCGATAGAGTTGGAAAAGATAGCCGAACTGGCTCTTCATTGTACTCAGTCGCAACCCCACCTTCGTCCAAAGATGTCGGAAGTTTTGAAGGTCGTTGAAGGTCTCGTGCAGTCGGGAACTGAGGAATCACAAGGTAGAACAAACCTTTCCGAGACTAGGGCGTGGAGCTTTTCCCGGAATTATAGTGACATTCATGAAGAGTCTTCCTTCAGCATTGAAGCAATGGAGCTTTCGGGACCTCGGTAATCGAAAGTACAATTCGCCCCTTTCGTACAAGGATCCGTCCATAACTGATTTGTGCACTCAAGAGCTCATATTTTTACATAATTCTTTTCGGTCCTGTAAGGTTCAGAGTGGAAGTTTGGTAAAATGTCCCAAAATTTTGACTCAGGATGTGGAGAGTTGTCCTGTTTGTGTAGACTGTAGTTAGGAGTGTATGGAACATTAGATTTTGTTATGAGTTTAAGATTTGATTGTAATATAATATTAGATTAAAGCAAATGATAAATGTAATATTGTTTTCATGGTGAATTAAACTTGCCTTTATAGATTTTTTTAAGTGATATCTAACATTTTCTCTTTACTTTAGGATAAAAATCTTCGTATTTTTTGATGTCTCTTTTTATGTAGAGTACTAAAAAAATTAAAATTCTAAACTATAATCTTAATTTTTAAATCCTAAACTCTACACTTTATACCCTAAAAAATACAACTTTTCCTAAATTTTCTAAACCCTAATTACAAACCCTAAACCCTAAATTTAATTTTTAGTATGAAGACATAAATAAGGGCACCAAAAAGGGGCATAGAATTTTTACTCCACAACCTTTGCTTTAATACCAATGTCAAAATATGCATGCACAACCTTTTTGTTTCGTAATATTTTAATTAGAACAAATTCGGTGGTTAATCTTTTGCGCTCTGTTTAGGGGTAGGTAAAATTCGACTCGACTTGAAAAAACCAAATTATTCGACTTGACTCGAGGTGAAAAAATCGACTCGTTTTGACCCGACTCGTAATTTCATAAACTCGACTCGGAAAAATTTCAAATAAAGTTTGAGTTATGAAATAGAAATTCGAATAACTCAAAATTTTTATTAATTAGTTGATCAATTTTTAAGTTCGAGTCGATTCTATCAATTATGTCTAATATGTTATGTATATCACATGTGAAAATATGAAGAAAGATATAGGTAAATTATATATGCATATAGAAAGTCGTTGAAATTGGAATCAATATGTGCAACGTCTAGCCCTAAATATATGCATATAGAAATATATACATGCACCGCTACGTATATGCATATAGAAATATATATGTACAATTAAATTTGTACAGAAACTCGATTCGACTCGAAAAAATTCCAAATAAAGTTTGAATCGTAAAATAGGACTTGTAAACTCGAATAAATCAAAAAATTTTGACTCGACTCGATCGAACGCCAAGCCTAGCTCTGTTGGTTCATATAGATCAAGCAAGACCTATAATGAATGCATAAGGTGCTGGTTCTATAAATTCTTCAAGTAACTATTTTGGGCCTAATATGATATTATGAAACCAATTATCTTATGGGCCTAATATGATCTTCTTGGGCCGAAAATGCAAAGCGCATACGTAACCGAAATAAAACCCTAACCCTATCCTCTCACCTCCTTAGTTTTTAAACTCCAATCCCTAACGCAGTTGCCTTCTTTGTCTGTCTGCCCGCCGCTGCTCTCAACCGTGTGTGCTATCACCATGGTACCTCTCTTTCTCTCAATCTCATTGCTTGTTTCAGCCATCTTTTCCTTTATGTAAATGCATTAATTGGCTTTTTTCAAATGTTAATTCTTTATATAACTATGATAGGCATCGGAAAAGAAGCTGTCGAACCCAATGAGGGAGATTAAAGTTCAGAAACTTGTCCTCAACATCTCCGTCGGTGAAAGCGGCGATCGTCTCACCCGTGCCTCCAAGGTAACCAACGCAAATCCACAAGAAGAACCCATTTTTATTCTTCTTTCAATTTTTTTAGTTGATCCGTTTTGCTTTTATTTAGGTCTTGGAACAACTCAGTGGTCAAACTCCTGTCTTTTCCAAGGGTAAAATTCTCAAATAAAAATGATGTTTTTTTTAGTTTTTTTGGTTGGATTGTGTTGTTAGTGAAAGTCAAAATGTGGGTTTGGTGTGAGCAGCTAGGTATACTGTGAGATCTTTTGGAATCAGGCGTAATGAAAAGATTGCGTGCTACGTGACTGTTAGGGGAGATAAGGCTATGCAGCTTCTCGAGAGCGGTTTGAAGGTTAAGGAGTATGAACTTTTGAGGAGAAACTTCAGTGATACTGGATGCTTTGGATTCGGTATCCAGGAACATATTGATCTCGGTATCAAGTATGTTATTCTTATCGGTGTTCCTTTATCAAATTGTGTTCTAATTGGCGTTTCTATGTTTCTAATGCATTTTGGAGATTAAAGTTTGGAACTTTATAAATAAATTATGAGGAGCGTAATAGGACTGAGTTTTGAGTTTTTTCATAGGTTTGGGTTTTTTATTGTTATTGGAACTTTATGATTAAAATACTATGCTACTACATAAATGGCGATGCATTTGTTTCTATCTTCCAATGCTTTATAGTTTGGGATTAGGATGTAAGAATGGTATACGAAATAGCAATGCAACTTTTATCTGGATTAAGTTGTTTAAAGGTTTGCTGGATTCTGGCTTTTAAACTAACTAACCCTAGTTCAGTGTTAGAATTACTTGAATACTGGTTGGCATGGCAGGGAACTTGTGGATATCTGTGCTTTTATTCTCATTGATTTGTTCATTCTATTGCTACTTGCATTTGATATTTATGCTATATAGTCCATGAAGGTATAAATTACTTGAATACTGGTTGGCATGAGAGGGAACTTGTGGATATCTGTGCTTTTATTCTCATTGATTTGTTCATTCTATTGCTACTTGCATTCGATATTGATGCTATATAGTCCATGAAGGTATAAATTACAACTCTTGTTCTCTTTCTAGGTATGACCCTTCAACTGGTATCTATGGTATGGACTTCTATGTTGTCCTGGAACGTGCTGGATACCGTGTTGGTCGTCGCCGCAGGTGCAAGTCACGCGTTGGAATTCAACACCGTGTTACCAAGGAGGATGCCATGAAGTGGTTCCAGGTCAAATATGAAGGTGTCATCCTTAACAAGTCGCAAAATATTTGAGCTTAGGAATAGCAGTTGCAAGTTCAGTTGAGTTGAGTTGTTTTGAGTTTTGGTTAGTTTATTTTGACTTATTTTCTGTATCAGTTTTTGTTTTTCCTGAAGAGATATACTATTGACTTGAAAATCAGAAGTACGTTCTCTGTTGTTTTAATCACTCAATTAATATATGCCTCTCTGTTCAAGTATTTTGAATTGAAACTGCTGAAAATAAAAGTGAAGGATCAGCATTTGTCTACAGGAAAAGGGGGAAATAGTTTTACTTTTCTCCTATGGAATCAATAATTGAAGAAGTTCACTCTTCCTCAATTTAGAGTAACCCTTTATTCCTCTAGCTTTTGCTAGTTCTTTCAACTCTGAAAGCCTTAGTTTCTCTATGTTTGCCAATGTCGACCCCTCAACAGTATACACTGCTTCTATGTTCCCCTCGGGAGTCCTTGTTCTGGGGACCGTTGGGTGTAGAATTGGTGACTTCTTCATAAAATTAGATGGCACCCTTGATAAATTGAAACCTTCCATTGCAGCAGGAGCCTTTTGTTTCTCTATGTTTGCCAACTCTGACCCCTCATCAGTCATCATTCTAATGGCTGTTAGGTGTGGAATTGGTGACCTCTTCATAAAATTAGACGGTGGCCTTGATAAATTGAATTCCTCCGATGCAGCAGGAGCCTTCTTCCCCTCCCCTTGCCTTTTCTTAGGGACACCACTTCTCCATCTCAATGCCTTGGCACCCTTTTTTGGTCTAGTGTCTGCCAAATTTATAAAATTCGTTAGCTTTCACAGTTACCATGTTGACTTGTCTATGTTGAGGTCCGGTTACGATTGTCACTGCCTCTGACCAAACTCCGGTGCGCACTGTCCTACTTGCAGGCACTCCGATGACCAGAGCGGTAACTATCCTCACTAGACCTCAACACAGTGCATGTTTGTTGATAGTAGTAAAATAACTTTTACGGAATTGGATGCCAAGCAGTGTTACCTTGTAGGTTTTTCCCTGATTTGTGAAGAACATCCATAACTGATTCAGTCATGGACTTATCATTCGATGAGTCGGAACTTTCAGTTCTAGCCCTCTGAGTCTCAGCCTTGGAGATTGAAGATTGTATCCTTCTAAACAGAGAAACAATCTCTTCCCGACTGGACGTGTTGGGTGCTTTAATGCCATTAGTCGACTCCTCGGTTCCATCCTTCTTTCTTCCCAAGGCATAGGTGGAACCACAGCTTCCTTTTGTGTTTGAAATACTTGGCTTCTGCGATGTAAAGGGCGTAGACTTATCTGCAATCTCTGCCAAATTTAATAAGCTGCATCAAGAGATCATCCCTCAGATTCATGTGCTCATATATGAAGAACATAACTTCAACAAATTTAGCAAAGAGAAAGTACTGAAAAACAGTATGCAAATCACCATTGCGAAGTTATTGCATTCAACAGAAAACGACAGAAACTTTCAGACTCATATCTCTTGCAATGGCTAATTTGATTCTTCAAAGGTAAATGGAGAGATGGAGATTATTACCTGTTAGAGATAAAACAGGGTTTCTCAGCTTGAGTACTTGTCTGTTGAAAGGAAAAGAATGAACAAAATGAGATGGAGATTGAAAGGAAAGAACAGCAGCAGCAGCCATGTTTCGCTAGCAAAGCCCTTCAGCTTCCAAATGCGACTGTATCCACAAGCTATATGTTTAAACTTCATATCATTTTATTTTATTTCCTAAAATTGCTAGTCCACACCTTTTTCAGGAGCGTGCACATCACGTGCCAAACGGATCATCTAACTGTTGGCTTTTATGGTTGACATTTTCCCGCGGATGAGAAACCAGAGTTCCATGAACCATGTCTGGAACGGCACTAACCTTGTCTCTTTTGCCTCTAAATTGAAACCAAAACCTTTAAAGAGAAAATTTTCAAAATCCAACAATGGTTGCTTTACCCAAGAACATTCTTCAAAAAAGCAAATCTTTTTGTCTCCAGTTTCGAGTTCTTGCTGTACTCCACCAACAAAAACCATCGAGTACCAGGTTGCAGATTATAATGCCAAAATCATTCAATTCTATCAAATGGGTAATCTTCACAATGCCCATGTGATTGCTTTGCGTGTCTCAAAAGTCTGAACTTGATCTCAAAGCTTCTGTCTTTTTAGGCAACTGGTGGGGCTTTAAACCAAGGTAAACAAAGAATATCCAAGACAGTCAATTAATTAACAGAGAAATACTGAGTACTGACCGAGTTGATCAGATTTTGTTATTTGCCAGCCTTTTGTAATATTCAATACACAAAAGTGATTTGAATATTCCATATTTCCATTCCTTTGTAGGAACTAGGGAAGTGTGGATATCTGGAAAAAGGACATTTCGTCAGGAATAAGACTGCAGCAGTTATATAGGGCCATACAGCCTTAAAATGAACTTCAAATGTTACTTTTTTGTCTAAAAAGTAAATATATACAGTCATGTCATGGACAAGTAAGAGCCCACAGATTCATTGGAACAAGGCAGCATCAGCAGGCAGGGTGGTTTCATGGTATGGGCTTCACATGTGTATTTTTACCATACCCTTTGCTCTTTCATGTTTGGCGATGGAGAAAAAACAAAACACAAAGGCTGATTACAATGGCAGTAAAAGTATTGTTTCCGCGTCACCCTTCTAACTCAATTTGCTCCATTCAACACTCCAAGACTCAACCTCTAACATTGCCTAAAGGACCAACTGATCTGTTTTTTTTTAAGAAAAAGGAGGAGATAAATGATAATGGCCATAATAATTAGTACCACCTGGTTCCTTGATCAACATGATTCCATCATATGCCATCATTCAAGAGATTTGGGCAAGCCTGTCTGGCTTTGGTATGATAAATCCATGGAAGCTCAAAATTTAAGACATCATCAAGCCAAAAACTATTGCAGGATCCATATAGAACAGTTGGATCCTTTCATAATGAGTCATCATTGTGTTGTTACCCCAATAATTTAACATCCATAAGTTCATCCACCACCACCAACATAGGCCTGTACTCATTACATCTTCCATATATAATAACAAAAAAGATTATCCAGCTATGTTTCTTTTGTTACTTGGATTCAAGTGCAAGTATAGGAAATCACAATGAATTACCAGAATAGATAAAACTGTGAAAATGGTGTAAAAAATACAAATAATGGAAAATCACTGTTCTTTTAACCATTCAATGAACAAGCAGCAGTAAAAAATATCACACCAGTTCAAACTGATTCCCCCTCAAAAATCCACCTACAGTAACCCCTTTCTGTATCAAATATCAATGAAAATCTACTCTGTGAAGAATCAAAAGTGTTTTTTTTTTCCTTCTTTCAAGCACACCATTTTGAGAGAAGAACCAAGAAAACAATGAGGAAGACTATTGAAGACAGCCCAATTGCAACACCAAGAACAACCTTGTTTGGTCCGTGATGATGTTCCCTTTTCTCGCTTGTGTCGTCAGCACTGCCACTGTCGTCGTCATAGTCCGAAGACTCGCTCTCACTGTCTCTGGAAGACTCCTTCGACGGCGGCGGTGATATCGGCAAGCCGTGCTTGTCACAAGGAGGAATCCCAAGTTTCATTTTTGATGTCAAAACGGAATGGTTGTAACACAGATTTCCATTCCCACCGAGCTTGAGAACATCCAATCTCTTTATGAAACTAGCATTGAAAGGTAACACCCCATGAAGCTCGTTGTTCTCAAGATTCAACACTTTCAGCTCTTTCAACTCTGAGAAAAATTTTGGAACAGTTCCATTTAGCTGGTTGTTGCTCAGATCAACATGAACTAGGCTTGGAATGGCTGACATGGAATCTGGGATTGACCCGGAAAACGAATTGGAAGCCAAGGATACATTTTTCAACGATATCAAGTCTCCAAACTCGGTGGGAATCACCCCATTTAGCCCATTTGAAGAAAGATTCAGGAATTCAAGGTCTTCCAGAAGTGTAAGGGAAGTTGGTATCTTTCCTTTGAGCTTGTTGTTGGATAAATCAACATGGGTAAGATTCAGATGTAGGTGCTTCGGGAGGGAACCGGAGAGATTTGCGTGTGTAATGGTGAGAGTCTTCAGCTTATGCATGTTCCCGAGGATTACATAAAGGCCTCGAGTGTTGATCGGAGTGTAGGAAACTGAGAGATCAGTGAGGTTGACGAAACGCGAGAGCCAGACGCCGGTGAGGCGGCGGAGAGAGTGAATGCAAGAGAAGGAAGTCAGGGAAAGAGAGAGATCGGAAGGGAAGTGGATAGGGGAGGCGTGACAGTTGGTGAAGGAGAGGGAATGGAGGGAAGAAAGGGACTTGAGAGCTGTGGAGGAGAGGGAAAGGTCGGAGGAGCAGTTGGAGAGGTGGAGGGAAACGAGGTGGCGGAAAGGCTCGGAGGTGTCACAGACGGTGGCGTTGTGAGGGGAAGGCTGAACGCAAGGGTCTCTTGCGGTGGGGATGTTGAGGGATTGGAGTGCTCGTATTTGTTTGGGGTCTAGAGAGGAGGGGGAAGAAGAAGGAGTTTTGGTGGTGGGTGTAGTTGGGGAGGATGTGGGGGTTGCAGGAGTGGTGGCATTTGTGGTGGAGGCGGCGGCAGCGGTGGTGGAAAGGAGAAAGATGAGGAGAAGGAGGAAGAGGGGCGGTGGTGGTTTCATGGGGAGAAAGATGTGCTTGAGAGACTGGAGTTTAGAAGCGAAGGGAAGACGGAAGAGACATAAATACAAGGGAAGAGTAAAGAGACATAATTAGTGTATTTGTTTTAAGTTTGAATAATGTCTCACAACTTTTTTGATAAAAAAAAAATGTCTCACAACTTTATTATATATATCACATATAAATATATATATATATATATAATATAATTCTAAAAAAATTTAAATCGAAACTGAAACTAATTTTTTTTTGGGATCATAAACTGAAACTAATTATTACCGTAATATGTAAAACAAGTTCCATAAACAAGCTTCATTGTTCGGAAAATTTTAAGGTGAATCACTCTTAGAGTGTAACTAAAATGAGACGAATTTGCACAAATTTTTACTCAGTTAGTAATAATTTGTCTACTTACACAAATTGTTACAATTTAGTGAACGAGACCGTTAATGTTTTAAAATAAATTAAATTTTAGTCTTTGAATTTATATTTTTAATTTAATCCTTGGATTTTTCTGTCAAAAAAGATTTAGTCTTTGGATTTTATTTTAGTCACATTAACCCTTGAACTTAACACGTTTTTGAAATTTAAATTTAATCATTAACTTTTATGTTGGTTTACATTAGTACTTGAACTTGATAATTTTTCCATTTTAGTTTGATGATAATGTTGTGTCACATCATCAGAAAAGTTTAAAAATGAGAAGAAAAAAATATAAGTTCAGGGATCAATGTTGACAAAATAATAGAAGACAGTTAAAAATATCAAATTCAAAGACTTAAAATCCTTTATCCCTAATCTAATACTATCGATCAGTTGACCACAAAACTGCAAATTAATAACAACACATGGTACCCAATAGGTCCTTAAATGGGTATATTTATAGTCCATTCCTGAACAGACTTAAGGGTAAATGAATCAGACTTGAACGAAAAAGATAATATTTGTTTGTTTATTTTTGACGGTGTTCATGTTCGGTTTGTGTTCGTTTAAATTTTTAATATCGTGTTCATGTTCACTTGTATATTTTCGAAAGTGTTTATGTTCATTCGTTTAGCATTCACGAACATGTTCATTTATATATTTGCGAATAAGTTCATTTAACGTTCACAAATATATTCGTTTATATGTTCATAAATATTAAAATGTTGGGAACAAACACTCTTTTTACCAATTTATTTGCAAGCCTATGAAAATGGTGAAATTATGTCAGTAGCCTTTAAGCTTCTCAGGCTTCACAATTTGAACTCCAAAGTTCATCTTGTATTCAATTTAGTCTCAACCTTTACCAGTATTCAAAGTGTAAAAAAATAAAAAGAAAATAAAATCGGATAAACAAGCTTGTTCGTGAACATAAACGAACCAAACACTTTTGCGCCGGACTCTCCACCTTGATAACCTCGACTCCACCTGGACATCAATGACTAACATGTTCGGAGAACTGGTGTTTCTCCTCGCACCATCAATTAATTGGAGCCAACTATCTGGAGAAGAATCAGTTCAAAGTGTAGAACTAGAACTAGAACTAGAATCTGGAGGAAAAAACTTGAAAACATATTACCAAACAGAACAACTAGGTTTGCAACAGAACAAAGAAAGAAGAAACAACCATTGTTGTTTTGAATCTGAGTGAAAAATCATTTATGGACTAAACCAATTCATTGAAATTGTAGTGCAAAAGAATTGCCGGGCAAATCTCCTTTGGCAGAGAGCACGCACTAGTGCACTACATGCACGCTTAGAGCGGCTGTCTGCCAACGGAGATTTTGCCCTGTAATGCAGTTGCACCATTAAACCATGGCCCTGGCCCTCGGTTGGGTTTGCTACAGTGCATGCCTTGATTTTCCCATATTTATGCTCTCCTGGAACAAGCACATTCAATGGAACAATGCCTGATGCTGCCTTTTTTTCCCCCTTGGATGAAAGACACTGACAGCCAATTGAATTGTTCATACGTTGAAACTCCACGTATGTACAGAACCCCGGTGACTAATTTCGGCATAACTCGGAGAATAAACTGTAATGGATGCTTTGGCATGGAAGATCCGAGGAATGTTCTCTATATTCTGTTTCCCTTTTGTAAAACTGTAAGCAACCAGGCAAATGGACCCAAAAGTTTTGATTTATATGCAGAAACCCGAAGCTGCGCATATTTTAAAGGGCTTGTTTCCTTTAGACCTCCATTTTTTTAACAAGGCCAACATATTTATGCATGTGTACCTTGATTTTAAGGACCCTTTAGTCCTCTAAGGATCACACGCTAGAAATTGCAGGGAACCAGATTTACTGCAAAGGAAAGCATTTTCAAGTTGATGCTGCATGCTTTTACGTACGTTCATGCATGTTCTGCATAGCATATATGCATCCAATTCTGATAGTGACATTAAATTAATTAAAACTTTGGTATCTTTCGAGTGTCGAAAGATAACAAACTATTTTTAATGGATAGAAGAAGATTTTCTGTATACTTCATTGGAAAAAGATTAGGAAAATGATGAAATAATAAGTATTATTCATCCCCAAAATCAAGAGGATGAAAACATATTAACAAATAAAACATATTTGGGTGCTACAGACCAAAGAAAAGAAACAATGTGTTTGAAGTTATGGTGTAAAAGAATTGCTGAGCAAATCTCCTTTGGCAGAGAGCAACACTATATCAAAGCATGAACTTTACATGCATGTTTATAGTGGTTATCTGCCAAAGGAGACTTTGCCCTGTAATGCAGTTGCACATAAGTCATTGCCATGGTTGGTTTCAATTCTCCCATATTTATGATCTCCTGGAACAAAGCATATTCAAAGGAACAATGCCTAATGTTGCCTTTTTTCCCTTGGGTGAATGACATGGACTGCCACCTGATTGTTCATATGCTGAAATTCCACAGATTTTCAGTGAATAATCACTAGGATTCTGGCATCACTTTAACATGTATATTTTCACAAAAGATAGAGAGAAAATATAGGAAGACGTGGGTTCAAACGCGCTTAAGCGTGCATTATTTTTCGATTAGGGAGCTTAGGAGAATTTGGGTAACTTAGGTATTATGTTCTCCATGTAATGGATGCTTTGGCATGGAAGATCCAAAAGGATGTTCTTCATGTTCTGCATATGGGGAGGGTATCCCTTTATGTTCTCATATTCTTATAATTTTATCTGAGTCTTCATATTAAATTTTTTACTTTGTTTTGCATATCTTAATTTTTTTTTTGAGATACTTTAAGAAAAATGAAAAATCAAAGCAACTGTGTGAATGAATGGTTGGACAAATCTCCTTTGGCAAAACATAATCATGCAAGAACATAGGCATTTTTGCGAAAGGCGAATTCCTCTGAAATACCTCAGTTCCACATGTATCTTTGCTTCCAAAATTGTTAAACCATGAGCAAAGGACTTAAGGAAGATCAAGAACATAGGTTACTGTTAATTATTAGAGCAGACCAATCTTCAATTAGAGATGAATGGACTCAACTTTATTGCAGCTTCATTTTTGGGTACAATATCAGACAGTAATTATACAATTCTTTTGATTCCACTTCATTTATCTAAACAAATATACAACAACAAATTAACAAGGAAAACAAAAGCCTACACATTGTTCCAAAGATCTGCTTGAGACCTGACATTTCCAGTTTTGATGATCTGCTTTGAGAGGTCCAAATCAAACTCTAGAATCTGGAGGCAAAAGATCAGGAAAAAAGATGAAATAATAAGTATGAAAACTTGGAACTTTACATGCACGTATGAAAGTGGTTATCTGCCAAAGGAGACTTTGCCAGAAGAAGATTAATACATTGAAATTGCAGTGTAAAAGAATTGTGGGGCAAATCTCCTTTGGCACATTATATCAAACCTTGTACTTTACAAGTACATTGAAGTGGTTGTGTGCCAAAGGAGACTTGCCCTCTAATGCAGTTGCACACAAGTCATTGCCATGGTTGGTTTCAATGACATGGATTGCCTTACGTTGAAATTCCACATATTTACAGAATTCCAGTGAATAATCAACAGGATTTTGGCATCACTTGAACATGTAACCGGCATTCATAAGGACCCAAAAATATTTTCACAAAAGATAGAAAGAAGAAAGGGGAAAAGAAAGGAGGTTTTGGAGAATACCTGTAATGGATGCTTTGGCAGAGGAAAATTTTCCCTGTAGTTCATTTGCACTAGTGAGTCCTTGTGACATTATTTGAGCTATCTTTTCCGAAAAAAAATTGAAAAACAAAACACCATTGTTTGCTCATGTGACTCCTGCTTCCTTGGACAACAAGATAAAAAGGAAAAACAGCTTCAATTTGTAGACAAAAGCTAGGCCACTGCCCTCAAAATTTGACCGATCAATGAAAAATAATAGGTACAAAAACAATTTCCATTGCCGGGAATTGAACCCGGGTCTCCTGGGTGAAAGCCAGATATCCTAACCACTGGACGACAATGGATTGTTGTTAAGGCATTCACTAAAACTGATTAACCAATGTTTTTCTAAACATACATGCAGATATTAGACTAAAACTTGTCAACATTAGCTTGGTTTACAAACCAGATTAAGAGCATTTTAATCATTTAGCACTATAAACAGATTAAAGTCATTCAGACATGCAAATTCACAAACCACCATCTCTAATTATTCGAACATTAAGCACGAGGGACATAATTATAATTACACAAAACTTTAGAGATTAAATGTATTTTTCAAAAATTTGTGTCGATATCCAAGGCTAATGTAGTGTTGATAAAAAAAATGAAGCTCGATGTTTCTAAAATTTTGAGAAAAACAAGTCATTTTTTATATTTGTTTTATAGTTTGTGTGAAATTTTTTCTTCTCTAAACAATATCTTTTCTAATAAAATATTATTTTTAATCAAATACAAAAAAAAAATATATGAGGTTCTTTTTACGATAAATCTTTTAATATTCTCAAGCGTAACATGTCCAGTATATAATGTTCCTGAGTTATATTAATATATGCCAATAAAAAAATTATAGTTTAAGATTATACATTGGTTCACGCATCAATTAGCTCTAAAAGGATTTTATTTATTTATTTAAAAAGTACACCAAATTCTTATTTATTCTAGATAACTCGTATGTAACTTCTAAGAAATATATAAATATGTATTGAGTTAATCCCTAACATCCCAACTCTTTTTCTAATTTTCAAATTTTCGATCTCTTTTAAATAAACAAATGTTATGATAGTGATAATTTTTTTTTGATAAAATGCATGTCTATTTTATGATTGTTTAGAGTGTGAGATTGCTTCTTTCAATAATGTCATATTCAAGGTTTGAACTCGCATGTCACATCCTCACATTGAGAGTGCAATGTGTCTTGCCAATGCACCCAATTACATAAAAAAAATTAGTTTATTTTGAGAATATGAATACAATATCCCTCTAGAATCAGTGACGAAGCTAGAAAAATATCATTGATTAGGCCAATATAAATAAAATAAAAATTTTATCTAATAAAACTCGTTTATATAATTTTAAATTTAAAAATAGAGTAACAATTTTTTTTTTGAGTAAAAGCCGACTGTCTTTATTAAAGAATAAGGCCCAAAGCCTAACAGTTATAGCCCATATCGGGCGTTACAAACAATAAAAGAAAAGGAACCGACAATCGTAATTAATAAACAAACATGAGCAGCCCGGCAGGCAACCTCCGGCTTTAGCATATGAATCGACGATGGAAAAGGAGGTGCCAATACAGAATAGAGGGGGGAGCAGATTTGGAAAACCCCAGTCTGAAAAAGACCACACCAGAGCTTCTATGACGGGTTCAAGTGACGTCGATCAGCTTCGGTTGCAGCGATGACCGACGGCGGTGCATCTTCCACCCAAGATCTATCTTCCGAGGCGGCGAGGCCTTCCTTTGCCATCAGGTGAGCGGCCTTATTTCCGGATCTGTGGGTGAATCTGTACTCACAGTTAATAAAGCCCTGTGCTAATTCCTTTCCCGTGTTTATGTAAGGGGAGATTTCCGACAAATCTTGATCGGATGAGCGGAGTTTCTCTATCACAGTCCTAGCGTCCCCTTCCAAGACAACGGAGGTGAATCCCAAGTCTGCTGCAAACCAGAGTCCCGAGATCGCTGCTAAAGCTTCAGCCGCGAAAGGCGATGTTACCTGAGGGTGAGTACGGTAACATGCACCCATTAAAAGACCTTCCTCATTTCGAATTACAATACCAGAGGCTGACTTGTGTTCGTTTCCTTTGAACCCCGCATCAAAATTTACCTTCACTGCTGGAGCACGGGGAGGGATCCAGTGACTATCGCTACCGACGGCCGTAGACGGCGTAATCGAGGCCACAAAGTCCAGGTCACGGCAGTAACTACGGATGAAGGTAACAACCTCCCCTGTAGTTTGGGCTAGCCCTTCATGTAATAGTTTATTACGGGCAAACCATAAAGCCCATATAGTTACTGTTATTTCCCGCCGTCTTGATATTGTGTTGTGTGCGAACAACCATGCCAACCACTCTCTGAAATCACTGTAATTTTCACTACTCGGCCAATGTATGTTGAGGGAACGCCATACTTGTTTCGAAAATGAACAGTCGCGCACGATGTGAGTAGTTGATTCTGATAAACTATTACAACGAAAACAAGTAGGGTCCTGTGCAATCCGCCTGTAGCATAGGTTCTCCTTCGTGGGAACGTAGTTATGGATAAACTTCCACACTAGGATCTTTACTTTAGTAGGACAATTAATCTTCCACAGCTTCTTGAAAATAGGCTGACTTGTTAGAGCTTGCGACCCTGTAGACATTAACAACTTATATCCACTACGAACTGAGTACATCCCAGATCGTTCGCCCGCCCAAACCTGCATATCAGGTGTTGGATGAACTGGTAAAGGAATACCCAGAATGTCTCCAGCGTCTGTAGAGTTGAAACTCGCAGTGATGAGGCCCACATTCCACTGGTTCGTTTCTTGGTCGATGATGTCGGACACCTTGTTGATGGATTGAACTTGGGTCGATGCGATTAGTTTTTTGGGCGGGCCAGGGAGCCAAAAGTCATTCCAAATCGAGACTTCAGAGCCCGAGCCAATTCTCCACTTCAGCCCGTCTATCAGTAGGCCCTTCGAACTCCAGATGCTGCGCCAGATGAGGGAAGGCCTTGAGCCCAAATTCGAATCTAGGAAAGAACATTCCCTAAAATATTTGACCTTCAGCAATCTAGAAACAAGGGACGTCGGGTTTGAGAAGATTCTCCAGGCCTGCTTAGCCAGGAGGGCTATATTGAACTTAGATAGGTCTCTAAAGCCCAAACCCCCCACTTCTTTTAACTGACACATTTTGGCCCACTCACACCAGTGAATCCCTCTTTTTCCATGTGCCTTTCTCCACCAAAACCGGGCTTCCACAGATTCCAATTCCTTACAAAAGGATTTCGGTAGAAGAAAACACGACATAACATACATTGGTAGGGCTTGAAGGACAGACTTGATAAAAACCTCTTTTCCACCCAAGGATAGAAAACGGATACTCCAGCTTTCAGAGCAACTGTTGAAACGATCCTTAATCTTCGAGAACGCACCTTTTTTATTTCGGCCCACAAGAGCTGGTAGACCAAGATACTTCTCGATGTTGTCCGTGCTAGTGACACCAAAGATGCGCTGAACATCATCCCTATTGTACGAGATGACATTGGTAGAAAAGAACACACCTGATTTTTCAAAATTTATCAACTGGCCCGAAGCAGCAGAATACTGATTCAGAATTGTCTTTATATTAGTTGCTTCTCTTGATGTTGCCTCACCGAAAATAAGGCAGTCATCTGCAAAAAGCAGATGACTAACGCAAGGGCCACTTCTTGCAATGCGAACACCCGAAACCATACCCTCCCGAGCTGCTGTGCGAAGTAAGGATGAGAGCCCCTCACTACACAAAAGGAACAGATACGGGCTCAAGGGATCGCCTTGTCTAAGACCTCTCGTAGCCCTGGAACGATCTCCACACTCATTATTCATAATCACTGAGTAGGAAGTGTTCGAAATACAATTTAGAACACAAGTGATCCAAGAACTAGAAAAGCCCAACCGATACATCATAGCCTCCAAAAACTTCCATTCCACCCTATCGTACGCCTTACTCATGTCCAACTTAAGAGCGAACGATCCCCTCTTACCCGAACGCTTCGCCTTTAGGGAATGAAGAATTTCATACGCCCCTATGATATTATCTATAATCAATCTGCCCGGAATAAAGGCGTTCTGGGCTTCGTCAATACAAGTGTTTAAAACAACTTGAAATCTGTTAGCAAGTACTTTGGCAGTAATCTTGTAAAAGACATTACATAGGCTAATAGGCCTAAAATGTGACATTGTAGTAGGGTTCTTAATCTTGGGTATAAGAACAATCAGAGTGTGATTTATTGAAGATATTACCTCGTCACCACGTAGCACCGCAATACAGAAATTTGCAACATCTTTGCCGAAGATGCTCCAAAAACGCTGATAGAAAATTGCACCTAGACCGTCCTCCCCGGAAGCTTTAAGGGGACTCATTGACTTCACTGCCTTAAGGACCTCTTCCACCTCAAATTCTCTCTCCAGTTCAGCATTCATCTCAGTAGTAATGCACGAGGATATCCCTGCGAGCACCGTATCAACAGAAGACGTGCCTTGAGTAGAAAAAAGGTCACGAAAATAATCTTTCGCCAAGCTAGCCAGTGCAGTCTCTTCTTCAATTATTCTTCCCTCTTCATCCAGCAAATTCGAAATCCTTTTTTGACGTCTCCTTTCAGTTGCAAATTTGTGGAAAAAAGACGTATTACGATCTCCGTTACGTAGCCAATTAGACCGTGCCCTTTGCTCCCAATACAACTCCTCTTTGTCCATCTCGACATTGAGAGCCAATTGGACCTCCAGACTCTCATGCAAAACGTCATCCGTGGGTTGCATATCGGACAACTCTTTAAGACGTTGCATCAAATCCGTCTTGAATTTCCTTTTCCTCCGATTCTTGTTCGCTATCCAGGCCTGAAGACCCCTTTTGAGAGATTCCAATCTTGTGAGGAAATGTCCCGAAGACGCTTCCCAAAGCCGCCTCACTTCGGCCTCACAGTCGTCCTCCAACAACCAGCTAGACTCAAATCGAAAAGTCCACTGACCAGCACGTGCTCTCACATTTGTGTCCAATAACAAAGGACAATGGTCAGAGAAAGAGTGGGTCAGATGTGAAATTTTGAAATGGGGAAATAAGTCCCGCCAATGACTATTAGCGACACCCTTATCCAAACGTTCACGAATGTTGTTCTCCGAAAATCTCCCCTTCTGCCAAGTATACCACACACCCGAGAAACCCAAATCCGAAAGAAGGCAATCATCCAAAGCAGCACGAAAATTCGTCATCTGACGATCATTCCGCAGACGACCACCTTGCTTTTCATGAGTATGAAGTATTTCGTTGAAGTCCCCAATGACTAACCAGGGGACCTCCGGGCAGTCATCTAACCGTCTCAATAAGTTCCAAGCGTCCATACGATTTCTGACCTCCGGGGCACCATAAAACCCCGTACAATGCCATGTAAAACCATCAGAGTCATCTTCAATAATGACGTCTATGTGACGAGCCGAAAAAGAACGCAATGAAATCTTACAACTAGCTTTCCAGCCAATGGCTAGACCTCCACTACTACCTACTGAACTAACCTCAATGCCAAAAGGATAACCCAAACTACGGCGTATACTCGCCATTTTATTATCATAAATTTTCGTTTCCATAAGAAAAATTACATCAATCTTCAATTCTCTCAGAGCATGTCTGAGACGACGCACAGCCCGGGGTTTCCCAAAACCCCGGACGTTCCAGCTAAGTAACTTCATTGTTCCCGGCGGACCTGCTCTGGCAGATCGGCCGATGTAACATTTTTGTGGCCCATATCCCGAGCCATTCCTTCTCCAGCATTTCCATTCATACCAGCGCTTGTTGCATCCTTCCGAGCCCGTTTGTGCCCATCTAGCTGCTCTATTGGGCTTTCCTCAACTTCTAAGCCCATTTGGATGTCCATGATCGGCATATTGGGTAAAGCAATTCCCCTAATGTTACCAACATTGGACTGGGGATAAGCAGATATTACTCCACCAATAGCGCTAGGGGATAAGGACGTGGATCCCTTAAAACCCGCTAAAGCAGAATTACCACCATTCTCCTGAAATTTCTCCCCTAAAAAACCGCCCGAAGATTCCAAATTTGCGGGAGTCACTCCTGATTCCTCTCGAAGCCAAACACTGCTCACCGCCGGCCGCCTCGGTGGTGCACGCAACGAGATATCCCAATGGAATTCAATCTGTTGTGGATCCAAACACAGCCTGACCGGACAAAAGCTCTCACTATGTCCCAACCTTCCGCAAAGGAAGCAAAAGGTTCGAATGCGCTCATACTGAAAACGAACATAAACTTGGCTTCCATTTTTCAAAATGATCTTTTTCCGGCGTTTTAGGGGCTGCTTAGTATCAAAAAGGACCCTGAAACGCATGGTGCGAGAGTAATTTGACGGGGACAACTTTGTGTCATATTCCAGAAACTGGCCGACAAAGTTCCCAAGCGATTTGGCTATTCCTTCCGACATGAAGCCAAAAGGAAGATCCAGAACATGAACCCAAAGCTTAATCAGATGTAATGGGACAGTCATCGGATCTTCTCCTGCCAGAAGACGATGAATAACAAGCATGTGGGAGTTGAAAAATCAGGGGGATCCATTGTCGATTCTGTCAACATCCACTGGATGGAACAACCTGAATAAGAAGCGACCCTCTCCCAAATCCGTAATAGATACCCCTCCCAGAGGTTTCCAGACATTTGCCAAGGTATTCTTCATGGAGTCAAAATGGATCATACTGGAAGTTAAGAAAAGACCCACAAAACAATGAAGTAAAGAGACTGGAGGAGGCAGCGCTTCAATCTCGACCTGAAGGGCATCATCTTCCTTATCATCGATCACCAGATTTGCCAGATGATTCGTAACATCCGCCATAGCCACAAAGCAGAAAGAGAATCCGTGTCAATAGACAGACAAAGAGCGTGTCAATAGACAGACAAAGATGTAAATAAGCTATTAATGCCTATTTGCAACAATGTAAATAAGTATCAGTGTATTACAAATTTATGTTTTTCAATAATTTATTGAATATCACTTTAGTGGCTAGTTCTTTACTTATTTTGAATGTCATAAGAAATTATCACTTATTCAATAATTTATACTTTGTTTTACTTAATCTAATTTAATTTAAAGCTTATGGTTATGAGTTTGTCTAATCTCCTTAAAAATATTATTTGAAAATTTGAACAGTTTTTGATTGTGCAGCTCTATATTTTATTTGTTTATTAAATAAAATACGATATAGTTTTTTTAACAATTTCTATGTAGGGGAGGGGAGAAGAATTTTGCTCTTATTGAGTATTGAACCCACAACCTAAAAGAACAGGAGGGTGTCAACTGAGAGCTTTAACCACATGCTCTAGAAAATGTTAACAACATATAACAAAGTTAAAACTAAATATAGTGACAATAATACTTATCACAATTTTCAACAAATCAAACACCTTTATGTAGTAACAAATTTTTCATTCATCTTTTTATACACAATGGTCCTCTTCCACATCTAATGTAGAGCACACTGTCTATAATTTCGTCAAATTATCGATAGTGATTGCAAATACAATATATATTTTTTAGGTTAATGATTTGAAATTCAAATATAAAAATAGAGAGATACTATTTTGATATTTTTATAAAAACATATTATTAATAAATAAACGAGCTGTTCATAAACATAAACAAACTGAAAATACATTTGTTCGTTTATTAAATAAACATAAAAAAATTATTCATACTCGTTTATTTAACTTAATAAACGAACATTATACAAATTGTTCGTCAAATATTATGTTCATTTACACCCATATATAAATAAAATTTGTAGTAATTTTTAAATTTTACTTTAAGAACAATGGAACTAAAAACTTTTAATTTAAGAACCATAAAAATTAAAAAAATTAAAATTATATATTTAAGACTAAATAAAATATATTTTTTTAAGCATGGGGTGGGCCATGGCCTAAGTAGGCCCACCCCTAGATTCACCATTATATTTATTTATTTGTGGCGAGAGCTGAGGAATCTCAATTACTTTCTCTGTTCCAAAAAAAATTATTATTATTTTGATTTAAAATTATCTCACTTAATTTATCACTTTAAAAAAACCAACCACTTTTAAAATTTATATGAAAAAAATATCATGTTTATTCAAATCTCGGATTTAAGCATGTTAAAAAAAATCTCGGATTTATTGGAGATATTTAAGGTAAATATTAATAAAAGGTTCATATAATTAATTTAGCTTTAAAAATTATTTTTAAATAAAAGGTTAATATAATTAATTTAGCTTTAAGTAGAGTTAAGCATTTTTGGACAGTTTCCAATTAATATACAACAACTGTTTTTTTTTTTAGGGAAAATAAGAAGATAACAATAAAATGGAAGGCAAATTATTTCATGCTCGTCAATTAGTTTTTTTTTTTCATTTTATTCGAGCGTAATATAATATGTGTGTATAATTTTAAATTTTATAAATTTACACACTTATAGACTAAATTATTCGTATCCGAGTCGTATAAAAAAATTATTTCATCATCGTCAGTGAGATTTTCAAATCATATAAATATTTCAATAAATAAAATATATGATAATATCTTTAAGTTCTTAACTTCCAATTATGAAATTATATATATATGGATTAATATCTTATACACTGGCGGTGGAAACTGAAAGTTTCCACAAGCGCCTTAGTTTTAGGGTATAGGAGTTAGTTTAGGGTATAGGGTTTAAGGATTTAGGTGTAGGGGTTTAGAATCTAGGGATAGTTATTTCAATTTAAGGTTTAGGGTTATAATTTAGGGTTTATATGTTAGGGTTTAGTTTTTAGGGTAATATGGTGAGGATTTAGTTTTTAACCTATAAACCCTAAATTATAACCCTAAACCTTAAATTGAAATAACTATCCCTAAATTATAACCCCTACACCTAAACCCATAAAACCTTATACACTAAACTAACTCCTTATACCTTAAAACTAAGGCGCTTGTGGAAACTTTCAATTTTCACCGCTTGTGTATAGAATATATATATATATATCACTTTAATGCATATATATTAAAGATGACCATATATGTGATATAATTGTAAAAATAATTTTCTAGTATTTATTACTATATCACATTTTCTTGCACGTCCTTTATAAACAAATAATCGGAACCCAATCTATAAACGTGCCGCCCCTCCCCTCCCATTTTTTTTAAAGGGCCAACCTCTCTGTTTCTTCTTCGACCTAACATATATCTTGCGCCTCTCTCTCCGTCGGGATTAATCAACGGTCATCATTTTCTCTTCTGATCATCAATCATGGTCGCCGCCGGTAGTAGTTTCAACAAAGCCGGCAACCCTTTTGTCTCTGATCAACTAGTGGATGGAAACGACAACGTTTCATTGGACACCGGCGCTGAATCTCCTCCTTCTACCACTTTCAACGACATGAAACTGGCTTCTCCTAAAAAAGGGTATTTGTTTTACTCAAATTTCTGTTAAGTTCGTTGTTTGCATGTCTTGTTTTCGTTTTGACGTAATGGGGTTTTGTTACAGTAGAAAATCCATACAGAAAAGAGTGGTGTCAGTGCCAATCAAGGACGTTGATAGCTCGCGTCTAAAGGGGGGGAATGCTCCACCGTCTGATTCTTGGGCTTGGCGAAAGTACGGCCAAAAACCCATCAAAGGCTCTCCTTATCCCAGGTTTGTCTGCGTCGAGGCGTAAGTTTCGAAGTTTGGGATTTTATCATCTTCAGCCGTTGATTAAGGTTTCTGTTTTGATCATGCGGCGAGCAGAGGCTACTACCGGTGCAGCAGCTCGAAGGGATGTCCTGCAAGAAAACAAGTCGAGAGGGACCGAGCGGATCCTACAATGTTAGTCGTCACGTACTCCTACGAACACAATCACACGTGGCCGACTTCTAGAAACAACAGCGCCGCCGTGAAACAACCTACGGCGGCGGCGGAAGCGGAGACACCAACCACATCCACGATAGTTGGAAATCCCGACACGGGAACGGAATCTGGGAGCGAAGAGAGGTTCGCTGATCTGACGGGGGATGAATTCGCTTGGTTCGGGGAGATGGAAACGACGTCGTTGAGGGTTTTGGATAGCCCGATGTTTGCGGAAAGAGACAGCGGTAATGGTGACGTGGCGGTGGTTTTGCCGATGAGGGAAGAGGACGAGTCGTTATTCGCTGATCTGGGCGAGTTACCGGAGTGCTCGTTTGTGTTCGGACACCAACGGGACGTGGGACCACAAGTTGGGATCTGCTGACACGTGGCCCGACTAGGAATTTAAAAACCGGCGGAAGAGTCGTTCGTTTCAACGCCGTGCCGTTATCGTGTGGCACAAGATACTGCGAAACAGAAAACAACAAGAGGAAAGGAAAGGGGAATTGGGAAACGGAATTTTTATTTATTTAACAAAACTCTGTTACATTACGTCACGTTTATCTTGTTGTGAGGTACCGGCTACCAACATTTTCCGTCGGCTTAAGGGACTTAATTGAATAGAATCGATTTTAACTTGACTCCTAGCAGAATTTCTTGGTTCTCAATTCTTAATTTTTGGCATTGATGTAAATAGGATAAATGGATAATAGTTGCCTTTTTAGACTTTTTATGTAACTTACCGTATTTTCTTCATCATAACACATGTTTCTTCATCATAGGACGTGGCCTGTGTTGTCATAAATTATCAAAGTCAACGTTGCATGTTTCTAAATTATGTTCAAATTCAATAGCTCGTAAATTCAATGCATAAATATAAATATATAAATTCTTTTTTGCAGGAGAATTCAAATTTAAATTTAAATTTTAAAGATAATATTATTAAAAAAGAGTAACAAATCTCAAACATAGAACATGGAATGAACATGTACTTTACCCAAAATAAGCGAATAGGTCTAACGGAATACAAATTCAAAGGCCAATGCAGGAAACATATTTAGGGACCAATATGAGAGGGAATAGAAAATTCAAAGGCTAAATGAATAATTAAGTGTAAAATAAAATATTGCCTACCTAATCTTTTCTCTCCCAGCTCATTTGCCGGTCTAGCATGGAATAAGGAGTGTATATTCCATTAATTTGGTTGGTGATCAAATTAAATTAAACAAAATTAAATTAACTGATTTTTTCTTTAATAAATAATTAAACTTAAGTTTTTTTTTTTAGAATATGCTGGTGTGATGCAAAGGTAGATCTGTTCAACTTTTTTTTAGCCCTTTTTCAACGAAAGCACACACAGCATGCAATACTGGTGCTCGATCCCGGGTCCCAAAGGATGATAAACATCAACATTTGCCACCAGAACACAAGGGGATGAGCAACTTAAGTTTGTTTGAAAATTATTAATTTAACTAAATAAAGTTTCGTTAATTTGGTAGGTTTCTTTAGTTATATTGGATTAATTTGAATATTTTTTTCATTTGCGTTAGAAATTAGTTGGGTCTTAAAATTTCAATGGGCCTAGGGTTAAAAATTAGTTGTGTCTCTAACATCTTAATGAGTCAAAGCTTAAAATATATATGTAATATATAAATTATTAAACATTTTCGGCTAATTAACTGATTTCAAATTGAATTAACCGATAACTGAATTTTAGAAGAAAAAAAATTTAATCGTTAACCGGTCAAACACTTAATTGACGGATGAATTAATCGAAATAAATTTTGATTTGATTAGTTAATCTAAAGATAATTACAAGATAGACTAGATAGTATCTATTCATACATATTCTTAAAATTATTCGGTTAAAATTAATTAAAATTATTCAGTTAAAAATATATATAAACATATAATATCTTGTAATCACCTTTACACTATTAAAAACGAATAATAAATACTCACATTGAATTGCAATATTATAATCCTGTTATGAAATAAAAGAAATATATACATACACTAATATAATATATGAGTAGTTAAGGAAGAGGATAGAAATTGAGGGACCCAAGTTGATATTAAATGAATGATGAAACGTTTTAATTTTAGTAATCGGTTCATTATCATAATTAAGTCAATTTTATAATACATTGGTGTAATTAGGGGTGTTCAAAAATACCCAGCCCGAATTACCCGATCCGCCGACCCGCCTACCCGATTTAATTTTACCGGATATTTATATTAAAGTACCCGATTTTTTCGGGCCGGGTACCCGACCCGCAATTTTTTTCCGGATAGTTGGGCCGGGTCAGGGCCGAATTTTTTTTATAACCGGGTACCCGACCCGACCCGCTAATTTATATATTTATATATTTTATATTTTAAATTATATTTTTATTTTATGTTTCTTACTATTTTTCCTTAAAATTAATTTTAAATCCCTAACTTCTTTTTATACTTGTATTATATACTTTTAAGTTTATAATTTTTCAAAAATATTTATATATTTGTCAATATGAGAGTCGGAAAAAAATCATGATCGATATTAATATTTTTAATTCCTTCTTTTGTCGATAAACTTTAATATATATACATATATATCCAAATATTTCTCTCTTAAAACTAACCACAAATCAATATTTTTTGTGTTTGAAATATATATCATGAAATTTTATGTGTTTCTTATGTATTTTTAAAAAAAATAGATTAAAAAAAAAAAAACTGGGTACCCGATTTTACGGGTACCCGATTTGCGGGTACCCGGTTCTTATGGGCCGGGTCACGGGCCGACTTTTAGGTACCCGAAAATTCCGGGTACCCGAAATTTAGGGTACCCGAAAATCCGGGTACCCGAAATTTAGGGTACCCGAAAATCCGGGTACCCGGATATGAACACCCCTAGGTGTAATATATGATATTATATGTTCATACAATTAAATAAAAAGTTTTAAGAAATTATTTTATAAATATATATAATATAATTAAAGAATCCTCTTAATGACTTTCATCACACCTATATAAAAGAAAACATTTTATATAAAAATATGAACTAAATTATTTATTTAATCACTGAATTATAAGATTAACACTTATTTTTTATAATCAGAGCAGAATCAACCCTAATTACTAAATAGATAGTTTATCCAAAGTTATATGATAAAAAGTTATTGGCAAAATAACAAAAGATACCCCCAACATTTGCATGTTTTGTCATTTGACCTCCTATTTATTTTTTTGGTCTAAATATGTCTTCAACGTTTTAATTTGGTCCAAATATGCCCCCCAACGCTGGAGAAGGAAAGAAGCAACTACATATAGTATTTCCAACAATAGAGTTGGGCACAATTGGTTCAGTAAACACCTATTGAAATGCATAGTGTAAGACCCTGTTCTTCTTCATATGCCTCTTGTCTAACTAAAAATAGCACTCATCAGAAAGGGGAGGGTGATTTTTGAATGAAAAATTAAATCAATCTCTGTTCATCTCCTACTTTTGGCACCCTTTTAATCAAATTTTACAAAACCAAGGTTTATGATGAACTTGATGCAGCTGAATACAAACCCTGGCCACATCGACTTCGGATTCGTGTCACCATATCCTAGCTTGAGCAGCAACCTCCCTTCTTCATAGCCGACACGTCTTTACCGACATCGATTTTCTCTCCCTTGGAGGGCACAGCTGAAGCATTCCCTTCATCGCCGGTCTCCATAGCTTTCTTGCTCACTATATGGTATATCTGTGTAAGAACTTCAGCAAATGCGTTTTCGACATTAGTAGCTTCCAGGGCAGAAGTTTCCATGAAGTAGAGGGATTCTCTCTCGGCGAAGGATTTTCCGTCCTCAGTTGAGACGGCCACAAGGTGACGGAGATCTGATTTATTACCGATGAGCATGACTACGATGTTGGGATCTGTGTGATCCCTCAATTCTCTTAGCCACCTATCGACGTTTTCGAATGTCGCGTGTCGTGTAACGTCATACACAAGAAGTGCACCAACAGCTCCTCGGTAATAGGCACTTGTGATGGCACGGTACCTATCAGTGTAAAAAGAGAAGTTCAGAAAACAAATATAAGAGCATGGAACATGTAATTCCCATGCATAGCATTGTCATGGACCTGGAATTAAAACAAATTTATCCGCAACTCTCATTTTGAGCACACAGGAAATAAGTTTTAAACACAAAGCAACAGTACAATCATAATCTATCCAGCAATTTATCGACGTCGTTAGCCTTAATTATACTTTAATACCATTGTTCCCAAACATTATGAGGGTTGAAATCAAGGGCTCAATCATGCATCTATTTCCTATGATATTAAAACTATAGTGCAGGCATTAATCCATGATGTAAAAGCAATTCCCTCGATCTTTATGTAATGCAAACTCCGTAGAGATACTACGTAGAGATGGTACATTTCGGCTAAAAGATATGCAAAATGGTAGGTGTTCATCATTCTTGTGGGCCTAGCCTCACTTCTTCCTTTCCCGTTCTTTGATTCACTCCAAGGACGAGAGGATAAAGCTTTATATTCCATCTTTCGAATCCATGAATCACCTTAGAAAACATATGAGAACTTAGCAGCCTTACATCATATTGGATCAGGGAAATCAAACCATACCGAGGCCATAACATGAGCAGCCACTGACAGCTACAGCGACATTAGAGATATAAGACACCTCTACACAGATTGGAATGAACTTAAAATGGAGCAATAGTGTCAATGCTTAAGTAGCTATGGCCTCAAGCATCTCGGCCATAGAAGCAATATATTATTGCTACAAGCAATATATTGTTTTCTCGTACTTTAGGATGTCTAGGCCCCCACAATTTCAGTTCAAAATAGGAGTCTAATGCCAACTTCAATTTGATGCCTAATCAAAGTCAATGTCTCGTCACTCTTTCAAAGGGCATGGTCGAAATCGCAACTATATTTGGCCTGCAAAAAAATGACCAGCCCTCAAAAGGATCATATCATTTGTCAACCAAGATTCTGCGGTCTTGGAGGTGGAGCAGCTATAGTGGCAACAAGGGAATTGCTCTGCCATTCTGGAGGTGGATGCAAAATATATGACAGAATTAAAGATGTTAGAGGGCTCTCGGGCTAGGGATGCGGCAGCTTCGATGATAAAGATTATAGCATAGGCAAAGTACAGTGCCTAGATGACGAGCTAAAAGTTGCAGCATTCCATCTGCACTTTTGGACACAAGATAGAGGTGGTAGCCTTAAGCGGCTGCGCACAAGTGCTTTTAATCACTCCTTGAAAAGGCAACCTAAAAGAATATACCTTCATCGATTGCATGCTCTAGCCTCCAGGATCAAAGCGACTTATCATATTGAAAATTTTTCATTTTCAAAAGCATAGGCAAAGTACAGTGCCTAGACGGCAAGGTAAAAGTTGCAGCATTCCAACTGCACTCTGGGACACAAGATATAGGTGGTAGCCTTAAGCGGCTGCGCACAAGTGCTTTTAATCACTCCTTGAAAAGGCAACCTAAAAGAATATACCTTCATCGGTTGCACGCTATAGCCTCCAGGATCAAAGCACTTTTCATATTGAAAATTTTCATTCTCAAAAGCATAGGCAAAGTACAGTGCCTAGATGGCAAGCTAAAAGTTGCAGATTCCACCTGCACTCTGGGACACAAGATATAGAGGTGGTAGCCTTAAGTGGCTGTGCTCAAGTTCTTTTAATCGCTCCATGAAAAGGCAACCTAAAAGAATTTACCTTCATCGGTTGCACGCTCTAGCCTCCAGGATCAAAGCGACTTTTCATATTGAAAAATTTTCATTCTCAAAAGCTAAAGTTACTAAAACTCCTGTCAAGTATATATTATTGGCCAACAAAGTATCTCATCCAAATGATGATAATTTAGGCGTTCAATAACAAACTCAACTACAACATTACTCCATTAAAACAAGCTAGAATTCTCTTCAATTCAATAGTAAATAATAGCATTCCACTCTCCAAATAAACAATTCCACAGTGCGAAAGAAACCATACGAAACAAAAAGTGCCAACTCTCCTTGTAGCATCCTGATCAGTAACCCCACAATGACTCAAATTGGTCCCTCTAACAATAAACAAACTATCATTGTTTACTCATTCAAGCTATTTCTTCCATAATCAATTTACCACATGGTAGCTATAAGTTCCCTGCAACAACCTGAAATATCAGACTAGACTGATGCTAACCACTAGATTAACAAATTCTATACAGACATGGTGATACAAGATACCGGGAAGCGGTCATCACTTTGTGACTAGTGAATAGTGATTACACATGAAAAATTTATGAAGCAAACAAGTAATAAGGACAAACAGATTATGGTTTCGGCTCTCTTCACCCAGTTTTTTATAGAACTCAGACGCTCAGGCCTCAGAGGCGTCGACTAAATTATTGAAGTCGAAACCATGTCTTACATCTAGCAGGAAACAAACATTTTTAAGGCAAGGCATGAACATTTGTTACTCATTGTCAAGCCACTTAACTGCAGAAGAACACAAACATAACAAGATCACAAGATAAAGAAACATAAAGATCTACTGATCCACACTTTCAAATCTATGTTGGATCTGTTTGCAACACAAGCCTATCAGGAAAAGAAACTAAATCTAAACCAGAGATTTATACGAAAACAATCATAACAACATTTACTCGCATGCTGCTCACAGATCTAGATATGCAAGACCCTTCTTTTCTAATATGCAGGTAAAAGAAAGATTTGTTAAATCCCATTTTAGATCAAACCAAACTCTCCCAGGATCAAAGTTGCTTTCTTTTCCCAAGAAACCAAGAATTTCAAGAAGAAAGGAAACCCAATTCCCTTATGCAAAATCAGAAGAGAACTAAAAATACCGAGATCAAAAACAGGAAAGGAAGACAAGGAAGTGGTGAAAAAACAAGACCTTTCTTGACCAGCAGTGTCCCAAATCTGAGCCTTGATGACCTTTCCATCAACATTCAAGCTACGAGTAGCGAACTCAACGCCAATAGTGGACTTGGACTCGAGGCTAAACTCGTTCCTAGTGAACCTAGAGAGCAGATTCGACTTTCCCACTCCTGAATCACCGATCAAAACCACCTTGAAAAGGTAGTCATAATCATCCTCTGCTCTGTAACCAGCCATCTTTCACTCTTTCTCAGTTCTCACTACCACAGCTGTTACACTCCTTAAGTGCCTTACCCTCTTTCTTTGCGTCAAGTAATAAACGAGTGTGTGAAAGAGGGATGGCCCGTTTCTTCAAGTATATTAAAGCTTCTTTTTTTTCTTTTTCTTTTAAAGCTCAAAAGGGAGAGAAAAAAATCTAGCTTTTGTTTAATTTGGTGAGTTGGAAATGTGAAAGACTGATTGTGTGCTAGGTTGTACTCCAGAAATTGTGGGGAATTGTCCTTGAAAGTTGGGGTCTTTCTTGAAATGACTTGAAT
Source organism: Hibiscus trionum (assembly GCA_030270665.1). Taxonomy (NCBI): domain Eukaryota; kingdom Viridiplantae; phylum Streptophyta; class Magnoliopsida; order Malvales; family Malvaceae; genus Hibiscus; species Hibiscus trionum. Next base: position 6,909,430 of record BSYR01000069.1, read on the forward strand.
GCCTTCAAGATTTTCACCGTTATAGTGTCTTTTTGCTGTTAGAAAATGAGTGTTTGTGGGTCAATTTAGCCAGTCATACAGTCTTTTGAAGTGGGATGTTGTAATTACAAGACATTGTTTGTTGTTTTTTTTTTTGGGTTCTTTCTCTTTGTTTTTGACAATTGCTGGTAGGGGTGTGAAAAACTGACCCGACCTGGTAACCTGCCTGAAACCCGATCGAGTCAGAACCTGGTTTAACCCGAGAATTCAAAGACCGAACCCGACCTGCACCCGACCGAAACGAACCCGAACCCGAATTTGACCTGTAACTGTAGAAACCGAACCCGAACTGCACCCGACCGAAGTGAACCCGAACCCGAAATTGACCTGTTACTGTAGTAACCGAACCCGACCTGCACCCGACCGAAATGAACCCGAACCCGAGACTAACCTGCCAGATAACCGATTTAACCCGACCTGTTTGGACCCGACCTGAAATGAACCCGACCTGTTTTGAACCCGACCTGTTTTGAACCCGACCTGTTTCGAACCTGAACTGTTCTTGACCTGAACTGTTCTTGACCTGAACTGTTCTTGACCTGAACTGATATTGACCTGAACTGATATTGACCTGAACTGTTATTGACCTGAACTGATATTGACCTGAACTGATATTGACCTGAACTGATATTAACCTAAACTAATACTATTATTTGATTTGCTAATAATGATAATTATCTGACATTTAAAGAAGTTATATTTAATGAATATAAAATAATGTCAAGTATTGAAAAATTTTAAAATTAATAATAATTTCAAGTATTAATAAATTAACTAACTTAACTTCAATTAAAAGATAAATTGAATTAATAATAATTCTAAGTATTAATAAATTGTATTTCTAATTAACTTGACTATTATTTTAAAATAACTTCAAAGATAAACTATTATACTTAATTAACTTAAGTGGAATGAATAACCATTATTAAATTAAAATTTTATACTTAATAAAATTAAGTTAAATGAGTAAAAATTATTAAATTAAATCTATATTCTTAATTAAAATAAGATGACTTAAATTTTTTATTATAAGAATAAATTAATGCTAAATAATTAACTTGCATTCATTTTAATTGAAGTTAAGTTAGTTATTAAATTAACTTAACTTAAGATTAAAAATAAATCTAATTAACTTGCATTCATTTTAAGTTAAGTTAGTTATTAAATTAACTTAACTTGCATTCTTTTAAACTACTTAATCTACTTAAGTTGAATGAATAACCATTATAAAATTATATTTTTATACTTAACTAAAATTAATTTAAAGTTATTAAACTAAATATGTATACTAAATTAATATAAGATAACGAAATTAAAAAACTGATTAACGTTGCAGTACTTAATTAAGTTAACTTGTTTAAAATATATTAAAACATTAACTTTAAATGGAATCAAGGATACTTCCAATTTTTTTTATAAGTAAAAACAGAATAAGGTAAAACTTAAGAAGATTAAAACAATAAACGACTTATATTCAATAATTTAAGTGGTTAAACTTACAAAACTTACAACAAACTGAAACTTTATTGAATATTACAAGAAGTTTAAACTTACAAACTAAAAGTTACAACAAACTGAAACTTACAAACTAAATAATTTTTACAAACTGAAACTTCAACTTTCACATTACAAAATTTACAAACATACAAAAGTTTAAACTTTAAGCTCTCAGATCTTATAACAAAGTTTTACAAACTTTGCTACCAGAATTATCATCATCGAGCTTTGAAGGACAACCAAGTTTAAATTATGGGCAACTTAACTTTTAAAGCTAAGACACCAACATAATTAAAACTAGGAAAACCAGCAACCAGCAACAAACTGCAACAAGCAATTAAAATCATTAGGAACATTAACAGACTGAAATAAAGCAAACCAAGCATATATAACTAAACAGAAACATACATACATACATTCATATATAACCAAACATAAAACAGAAGCATACATACACATTACATAGTGAACAACTAAACAGAAACATACATGCATACATGCATATATAACCAAACATAAAACAGAAGCATACATACACATTACATAGTGAAAAACTAAACATAAACATACATTCATATACAACTAAACATAAACAGAAACATACATACATGCATACATAACCAAACATAAAACAGAAGAAGACATACACATTACATAGTTAACAACTAAACAGAAACATACAAACATATACAACCAAACATAAAACAGAAGCATACATACACATTACATGGTGAGCAACTAAACAGAAACATACATACATGCATATAAAGCAAACATAAAACAGAATAAATGAGAAATATAAAATTAAAAAAAGACAGTGAATAAAAACAACTTACCAAACATCTCCAGCTTTCAACAAATCAGAAACATACATACCAGATCCATAGCTTCCTTGTTCTCAGAGGTCCCTAAAAAAAAAAAGAACAAATCAGTTAAGAAATCAAAACAAATAAAAAAAATAAGTTAAACAAATCAGAAACTTACTCTGCACTAGGATCTTCATCAACTGCACAATCTTTCATAACAGAAAGATATTCCTCATCCTCTTCCTCGGGCTCAAACCCATACAACCAATTACGGGTTGTCACAAATATCTCAACATTTTTAGGAAGGAGTTTAGCCCTTAACTTATTTAAAATCCCACCACCAGTGCTAAAAGATGATTCAGAAGCAACTGAAGTGATGGGAATGGCTAAGATATCTCTAGACATGAGAGAAAGTACAGGGAAAGACACAGATTGGCTTTCAAAACAATATGAACCTAACAAAAGTTAACCATTTCAAAAGGACATAACAGTGAAATATACAACAATAGAATTATTACATCACATGCACTGATGCACATATCCGAGAACTATAGAAGCAACAAAATTATAGCACCAAATGTTTTAAATCGCACACACAAACAAAAATAAAAAACTGAACAGCAAACAACAGCAAATTAAATTGTTAAAGTCTGTCAAGTAAGCTTCCAAATAGATTCAATGTAGGAACATTAAAAACTGTAAATATATAATTTTCAATATGATATCTGA